>JAEIIL010025357.1:0-89806 GCA_018905715.1 Drosophila lini | reverse complement strand
GAAAAAAAATCGAAAGTTCCCTCAATTTGTTCGCTCAAAAAGGTATATAACCCCTTAAGGCAATGACCCCATAAATCATATATATTCTTAATCAGCCTTTGCAACTTTTAAATAATTTATTAAATATTTTGAAACTGTTAAAAATTAAAAGTAGGTAATTAATTAAACCGCTTAATTTGAATTTGAATCTAGTATTAGTTTATACCAGTTTCATCACCTGTAAAACAAATCGTTTTTCCAAATTCGAATTAAAATTTGGCTGTTAAATTTATGTATATTTTAAGTATTATTTCTTTAAATAAATTGTATTGAAAATTATTCAATTTTATTACAGTTACCTCGCCGTCACCCACATATCGCCATAATGGTGGCGATGCCGTTGGTAGCGTTATCAACGATGTTCCAGCCACGGAAGGCAGCCTGCCCCTGAGCACCATAGAGCTGCAGGCCCGGGAGAACGACTACGTGTTGGAGGAATCCGCCCTGAGAGTGCCCATCTCAATTCAGTTGCCGCCGCCACCGCCCAACTACTGTGCTCTGCCACTGACACCGCCGCCCAGCTATACGGAGAGACCCAGACCAGCAGGACCAGGATCGCAGGATGCCCTGCATCCTGTCATACCACTGAGATCAGCAGCGGAAGTCACAGGAGCAAGTGAAGCAGCAGCTGCAGCAGCACGTCAGCAGGCGCGTCGCCGAAGGAGACTTAGGGAACTGCAGCAACAGCAGCTTCGGTTTGCTTCCAGCACAGACAGCAGCTCCAGCAGCTCTGAATCCAGCTGCTCCGAACTAGGAGGCAGTGCCAACAGACGCAAGCGTCGCCGCAGGCGTGGACTGAGGGGTAAGCTCGTTAAGAAGATATCCTATTAAACCCACTTAAAGCTACTTCTTCACCAGATGCCTATTGTCCAGACCTGTTGCACGCCTGCGCCCTGATCCTTCAGCAACCCGGTAGCAGCGACAGTTCCGTGGGCAACTTCACGGCCACGCCACCGCCTCCGGCCGATCCAGCTCCCACTCACGCTTCCAATCCCGAGCCGGAGAGCTTCGAGTACAGCTCGGACTATGTGGAGATCGATGAGCTGCTGCCACTAGTGGCTGGCGGGCGAGCCAAGAGCACTCCTCAGCTGGCGATGGGTCAGAACCTGAGCCTGCGACGGCCGCGCATCTCACTGACCTGGGTGCTCCGGGAGCAGCAGCAGCAGCAGACGCCCCAGACGCAAGCGGCGCCCCCAACGCCGCAGAAGGAATCGGTGCCGCATCATGAGGATGAGGCGGCGCAGGAGCGCAAAGAGAACGAGGTGCTGGTGGTCAGGACAGAGCCGGTGCCCACGCAGCTGGATGTCACCAAGAAGCGGTACAGGGTTAAGCAGCTACCGAGCGGCGGGGAGCCGCTCAATGGCTATGCCACCACGCCCACCGCCCATCAGGCACCGCCCAACGGACACCTGGCCAACCACCAGAAGTTCTTCAGCAACCAGAATCTGCTGGACGTGTCCAGGAGCAATCAGAATGGCGGACCAGTGGCCGCCGCCTCCACCAAAGAGCTGCTTTTCGTGTGCACCCCACAGCGGGCGCCCAGGAGCGATGGTCACAGCGAGGCGTTGCTCCTGGCCAGGAAAAGGAACGAGATCCGTAAGAAACTGGCCACCAGACTGCAGCAGGCGAGATCCAGTGGCTCGCAGGCGGGCGAGGCCAGGGGATCGGTCACTGGGGCAGAGTCACTGAAGTGCACCTCCTACTCGGAGCCCAGTTTGGTGGCGGCTTCGGAGGGAGGAGGAGGAGGAGGTGGTGCCAACGGAGGTGCCTCTGCCCCCCAGCAGCAGCAGCGTCGTCACAGGCATCGCAAGCGCCGGGATCGCAATCGAGTGCAGCGGTTTGGCTACGAGATCCACAACGTGGACGAATTTCTCTCTCGCTGCTCACTGGCCACGCCGGGCAACATACCCGTGGTTCTGGCCACGGCCAGCACTCTCTACCAGACCCGGCCAGGTGGCTATCAGCTGGAGATCCCCCTGCCCCTTGGTATGGTGGTGAATGCGGTGTTCAAGAACCAGAACTGGCTCTACGTGCAAACGCCGCACGCGGAGGAGGGTTATGTGGGCTATGCCTGCTGCCTGCCCCTGGGGATTCTGCCGCAGCAGGCGAGGGCCGGCTCAAGGAGCACACCCTGCTGGGAGTCAAATGCAGATGTCTTTCCCCGGCCATGTGGCAACATGACCGACTCGGAGAAGGAGATCCGACTGAGGGGCGGCACTCGTTCCGATGGAGCACGCACGCCACGCAGCGCCAAGCCCGCGGAGGACCTACTCAAGATCAGCAACACCGCCATCAACAACAATAACAACAACAATCATAGTAGCAACAATAACCAGCTGGCGAAAGGCGGCAGCACGGCCAGCTCCTTGTATGGGGAACAGCAGGTGGACAAGCTCTACCTGAGAGCCGCCTCCAAGCCTCGTCTCGTGGAAAAGGCCTACGCCCAGCTGCGATCCACTCGCCAGGTGGCCTCCGGTTCGGCTTCGGTCAGAAGCGGGGCATCCCAGGACGAGTATGTGACCCTACAGCAAAAGTCATCGAAGAAGTTGTCCAATCCCACCCTTCAGACCCACCTACACCAGTCACAACCCGCCCGTAGGCTCTCCAATGTGTCCTACATAACCAATGGCCAAAATGGCCAGCATTTGCATCCAAAATTTGTGCCGCTGCCGCCGCCCTACGAGCACAAGCCGGCCAAGAGCCAGGCGGAGGCGGAGGCCAGCCTGAAGGCGCTGCGCCGGCAGCAGGAGGTGGGCCAGCGGCAAACTCTAGTCGCCATCAACACGGACTACATCACGGAGAGCATTGCGGTGCACAAGGGCGAGATTGTGACGCTGTGTGAGTGCCGTGAGTCCAAGGATCAGCGTCAGTGGTTCTACATAAGGACGCGGGATGGACGCGAGGGCTTCATACCGGCCGAGGTGGCCGGGCATGGCTACCTGTAGGTAGCTATAACGTGGCCAGAGGCGTTTATGCGTAGAATCTTGTCGAGGGGATGGGAGGTATCACTGAGATTTCGCTTGGGATTATCTTCCTTTTCTCCTTCTGGATTTCTTTGCTCTCAAAACGACCCACATCTTCCCCCAAACCGATCACCACCACAGTCAAGCTCTACATTTAAATCAATTAGCGTTATACCCATCAACATTAAGCACCTTCATTCGCTCTTAATTAGTACGCTTCTAGTTGTAAACTGTACTCGTAACTCGTAAATCCTAACTCGTAACTATTATCGGTGTCCGTAATTGAATACTTGTGTAATTTGTGTATGTGTGAGCGTGTGGATCCCCCGCCAGGGTCTTGTATTTATCATCTAGCCTAGCATTACCGAGTAGTCTCTATGTAATAGAACACTTGCTAAACGGAAATCAAAGACGAAAGCGCAGAGGGAAACTATTTATAAAGATTACTGTACTTGATGCTTCTACTAAATAAAAGTTTAAATAAATATCTTAATGTGTTTTTGTTTGAAATTAAATACTTCATTTGTGTAAAATATTTGTAATTTTATTTTATTATCCCCTTTCGATTGGGTAAATGAGCAGTAACATAAATTAACTCGTTTAAAAAACTTGACACAATCGTGATATTCCAATATTTGAGCTAACCGTTAATATTTCTTCTAAAATCTATCAATCGGGCTTGAGTTTTATACAATTTTTGGCCAATCGTTTCCATATTACAATTAATAAGCAATTTAATTAACAATTTACACTTGATTTGTTCTCTGTTTGAAGTTATTGCTTATGCACAATTACGTAAATACGTGGTTTATGAAAATATATATATATGCTTATGATATTGATATCATTTTTGTATATGCATAGGTTCGTTCCTAAAATTATTGCAACCTTCGATCCGGACGAGCATCTCTCGGAGACGCTCCACAAATTTCAACAGGAAGAGTGTGTAAAATAGGTAGGTACTTAGTAGAGCTGGAAATAAATCGATTTTTGGTGAATCGATGTTTTCTAAAAAATTTTACAAGTAATAATAGTCGATTTTAATCGTAAACCTTTTTTCACATCGGAAATATGACATGAAATTAAATAGCAATGATTTTTCAATAGGTCCAGCTATTAGAATCCTGAATAAAAAATTCCGAAAATTCCAGAAATTTAACAATAGCCTAAAACGTGTAAAACTTGTACGATTTAATCGATTTAGCAATGTATATCATTGTAAACCATATTTAAAAAAAATAATTTTAATCGATTATAAAATCGATTTCATTTCCAGCTCTGGTACTTATTTTAATATGGGTTCACTTAGGGTGTTAATCGCGTAGATGATAATATCCGAATGAGCATAAATCGTTAGTAAAATTTCGAAATGAAGTAGACATTTACAAAAGTTTTGTTTGGGGACCCATAAAATAATAATAATTTACAATTGGCTGAGCACTTTCGACTTAACTGAGCGAAATACACAAGTACAAATACAAAGTTTAAAATTGCAGGACAAAAATGCTACACAGAATTCACATACACAACTAAAAATGCTACGAAATAAATTAAGCTACAAGTCTGCGTTAAATATATATCGACGTTCGCAACTTAAGTTCTATTCAGGGGAGAAAATGACTGTCCCGGTGACTGCTTCCTTTACTTGCGAAACTCCGGACTGGAACTGGGCGATGCCGTCGACACATTGTCGAGATTGGTGTTTGTATTGTCGAAGCTCTCGTGCTGCGGCTCCGGCTCTGCGGGTGGCTCTGGCTTCGTCAGCAAAACCGTCATATTCTTCAGGTTGCTGGGCTTCTCCTCCTCGTCATGGTTGATGTTGAGCATGGCATCGTTCATGCGATGATAGTGCGGCTTCTGCGAGGTGCTTGGACGCGAGTAGTCCAAATGATCGTACTCATCTGAGGAGAAGGAGGGCAAAGAATGGCTTTATTTATAGGAAAACTCTGGCATGGCAGCCTCTTAACACTGGACATGAGTGAGAACGAACAGGGCACTAGCTACTACACAGGATATTTTTCTTTTAACTTGGCTTACCCTCGGGAAATAAAATCTTGCTATAAATTTTCACTGATTCATGCCATGAGATGCATATAATATAGGATATAGTCATAGTAGTTAGTTGTGATTGGATCGTCAAGAGTCCTTCAAACTTACCAGGATCCTTGTAGCCCTCCTTGTGCTTGATCTCATCGTAGACATGCTCTTCCTTGAGCGACTCGTTGTACACAATTGGATTGGTCAAGTCCGCGTTTAGGTTCTTGGTTAGCAGATCATGATTGTAGTTGATAGAATAGCTGCCTACTAGGGATCACAGATAGAAATATAATTAAAAAATAAATAAAAGAAAAAAAAAATATAAATAAATAAATTCAATATGGAGAGCTCCGAAATACTCACCCCTTCCACTGGCATTGGAGTCATCGCCGCCATAGTCCGTGCTCACGGTGCTCCGCTGGTCAAAGTTATTCATCTTGCGCAAATTGTTGGGCAGGAGGCGCGTCTCCGCCTGCATCCCGTACACGGGATTATCAAAGTTGTGATTGCTGGGCGGCCAGCCGGTGGCATTCGTTTCGTGCGTGTAATGGACATGGGCAATCTCGGTCTTTAGGTTGGAAACTCGTCGTCGGTAGTAGAAGAACACAGCAAAAATAATGCAGGCAAAGAGGGTCATGAGCACTAAAGTCAAAGCCACACTGGCTCGGCTTGCTAAGGATAAAAAAAATCATAATTAAGCACTTTAAAGTATCCCAAAATGCACCCTGCAACACTCACAATCTTCACCCTGATCGGCTACCCGCTGGGAGGCTATGAGATCGTCGCAATTCTCGCCCGTATAGCCACTCCGGCAGACGCAGCCATGGGCCGCATGGCACTGGAAATTAGCCGAGGGACAGGCGCAGTGATTCATGCAATGCTCGCCGTAGAAGCCCTCCGGACACACCTCGTCGCAACGGGTGCCCGTCCAGCCCTTCTCGCAAATGCACATGCCATCGTTTTTGCGGCAAACCTTGTGATGCAGACAGCGACATTGCTGGGCACATCCCTGGCCGTAGGTGTCCGTGGGACAGGGCTCCTTGCAATTGGCTCCCGTCCAGCCCGGCAGGCACTGGCACTGCCCGGTCACATGGTTGCACTCGCCGCCATGGTCACAGTCGCACTTGAGCTTGCAGCCGGGTCCGTACAGACCAGCCGGGCAGGGATGCTCGCAGATGAGGCCCAAGTAGCCAGTGCGGCAGAGGATCTCGCCGGTTATGTGATCGCAGCTCTTGTTGCCTGTACAACGAAGAAATGAATCAGTTAGCAAAAAGATAGTTCCTAAGGTTGATCTCTCTTACCATGAAGTATCTCTGGACAACGCTCTTTGCACTCCATCCCATAGAATCCACTTGGACAGGGTTCGGCACAGTCGGAGCCCGTCCATCCGGGTGAACAGATGCAGTTGCCAGAGTCGGGGTCGCAGGAGGAGTTGTTCAGGCATCTGCAAACTTTATCACAATTGTCACCATAGTAACCGCTTGGACAGTTGGTCTCGCAATGAACGCCTTGGGTTGGTTTTGGTCGTCGTTTGGGCATCAGACAAGGACAACAAAAAAAAAAAAAAACAGAAACACAAAGGTGCAATACCAGAGAAAAGCAAATTAAAACTCGTAAAGAAACGAAACATTAGGCATGCGCGAAATGAGAAAGTAATGCGAGTAATGAGTGCGAGGGGGTTATGGTAGGGTCTGATAATTGGGTTGGGTTTTTGGGGGATTCTTGGGGAGGTTTGTTCTATGCTTACATTGATAATCTACTAATTTATTGAAAAAGGAGATTATTATTATTTAATTTTCAAAAGGAGATAAATTAAAAGAGGATAATATAGCAATTTCTAAGCTTTACTATCAGTACTTGAAGAGAAATCTTTATGGGTTTGAGGTGGTTCTAAGTATGGTCGGAAGAATGCCCCATAATGTTTTACTATCTTAAAAATTTCCTAAAGTTTCATTGCATACACTTAATAAATTGATTTCATGAAAAATATTACAGATTAAGTAAACATAACTTCTTTCTTCGTTAGTTAGTTCATCAATTAAGTTACCACGAAATGGAAACAGTACACTAATAAAAATAGAAACTTAATTTTTTTAGCCTGCTCCATAAATACCTAACTAATTCCGAGACTTTGAAAGGGCTTTGCAAAGAATTGAATGGATTCTCATGAGTTTATGCGGTGTCAATGGTATGTAGATAGATAGAAAACCCCATTGGTAGTACCTCCCCAGTCCTGCTTGCACACACAGCGTCCATTGGTGGCGTCACAGGCTAGACTGTTGTTGAAATCGCACTGACACTTCTGGCTGCAACCGTGTCCGAATTTGCCCTTTTCGCACTTCCGGTCGCACCGCTCGCCCATCCAGCCGGCGGCACAGGTGCAGGTTCCGTTCTGGGCATTGCAGGCGGCATTATTCTGGCAGTCGCAAACGCTTCGGCAGTCCTGCCCAAAGTGATTGAGATCGCAGGGACGATCGCACTTGATGTTCTTCCAGCCGGCCGTGCACAGACACTGACCCGTCTCCGGCTCGCACTTGGCTCCGTTCTGACAGTCACAGCGCAGGGCGCAATCCTGGCCAAAGGTGCCCACGGGACAGTAATCCTCGCAGGTGGCTCCCGTCCAGCCCGGTGCGCACAGGCATTTTCCAGTGATCGGCGAGCACTTGGCTCCATTCTTGCAATTGCAGGTCTGCTCGCAGTTGAGGCCGTAGCGCAGGAAGGTGCAGGGCCTGGTGCACTGGGCACTGCTCCAGCCGATGCTGCAGTGGCACTTCCCCGTCTCCGGGTGGCACAGCTCCGTGTGCTCCATATCACACTCGCAGGTGCTGTTGCAGTCCATTCCGTATTTGTCTTTCTCGCAGATACGCTCCTCGCACTTTGTGCCCCGCCATCCTGGGCTGCAGATGCAGGTTCCATTGGCTCGATCACAGGTGGCATCATTCTGGCAGCTACACGTCTGACTGCAGTTGAATCCGTAGGTGTTTAGTGGGCACTCGTCAAAGCAGCGCTCGCCCAGGTAACCAGGGGGACACTCGCACTTGCCCGTTATGTGGTGACAAGGCGCTCCCTTGTAGCACTCGCAGGACTCCTCGCATCCAGGTCCATAGCTGCCCACGGGACACTTGTTGGCGCAGACCTCACCCGTCCAGCCGGGATTGCACATGCAGGCGCCGCTCTCGGGCTGGCATTTTCCGTCGTTCTGGCAGGGGCAATCCTGCTGGCACTGGGCGCCGTGCTTGCCGTCCGGACAGCGCATGTCGCATCTATTTGGAGCGTAGGATTAGTAGGGATTCGGTGGGTGGGAAGGAGACTTAGCATAGCGCCACAGGATAGACAAATTTAATCGTAGATTGCAGGGGTAAAAAATTAATAAAATGTGGCATGCATAGTGGAGGATCGACGATTAATTTTGTCATAAACCTCAAGGCGAAATGATATGTCTCCCAGGCAAAAGGTGGCTCCTCTTCCCACTTACAGGGGACCCGTAAAGCCGGGCGCACACTGGCACTCGCCGGAGACATGGTGGCACTTGCCGCCATTCTCGCAGCGACACTTCTCCGAACAGTTGGCCCCAAAGAAACCCTCGGGACAGAGCTCGGCACAGCGAACGCCGGCATAGCCCTTGGCGCACTCGCACTCGCCGGTGAAGGGCTCGCAGACCGCGTTGTTCAGGCAGTCGCACTGCATCGAGCAGTTCCGGCCGTACCAGCCAGGCGGGCAATCTGGCGGAAAAGTGACAACAAATTTTGGTTAGCTGCCTCTTTACGGATCACAGGGAGCGGGTTACGGGTTAGTTGCTGCTTGCTCTTGCACTTGCTCTTCTTAGCCACTAGCATTTTGCATTTCTAAGCAAAAGGACAATCCCAGGAGTGGTTCCCGGGACTAGACGCATTGGTGAGGGGGAAAGCCTGCTTGCACCTGGAGAATGTAGCCGGTAGGGGACACTGCGTGTGTGCGTGAGAGATTGGTGTGTGTATGGTGTGGGTGTTGGGGTTGAGATTTCGGTTTAGGATGGCAACTCAAAAAGGGGGAAAAACCAACTCAAGCTACAAAGCAACGCAACATATATAGAGGGAGAAGTACAGAGATAGACAGAGCACAACTAAGCAGATACTACGTGCATGTCCCTGGTAGTCCAAGGTCTTAATGTCCTTGCAGAGGTACTTAATTTTGATAGCTTACTTAAATATATTTCTGACATTTTCAATTTTAAACAATTGATTTCATTTCTCAGCTTTAACTTTTTTATATTATATATATTTAATACAATTCTCAGGTGTCTTTGTATTATACGTTTCATCATGGATACGTTTCTTCAAGGTTAGAGTTCACAAATCTTTAGATTTTCGGGCAAATATTCCAGAAAAGGTCCGTTTATTTTATCGTGTTTCTATGCTTCTGGAAGTACGAGTATCTGTTGCCTGGGCCCGGCAAGTAGACATGCTGACGGAACTCTTCCAGATCAAAGCTGTTCGGGTCGTAGATGAATGGCACCGAAACACTACTACTTAACGAATGCCCAACTGCTGCCTCCTGTTGCGTGGACTGCGTGGTTAATCTGTTCTGGATGACGCCCATAGCCTCCCAAATATTATACTCTGACTCCTCCTCCTGGACCTCCAATGGAGTCTCAATGCCTAAAGGGGTTTGCGACCAGCGCGGATAGTGGCGGAAACACTCTTCCCGCCGTTCCGATGCGTTTACCACCTTCTCCATTATGGGATGATGCAGCGTCTTGGCATGCTCCAGCAAATCATGGGTCTCCGGGAACTTCTCGGTGTCAAAGACGAAGCTATTGTCGGACAGAAATATGTTTCGCCTGATAATTATGTCGACCTCTAGTTCCAATTCCAAATCCAGATCGCAGCCACGGCAATCGATGTGGGTGATCTTGGTATTTGCATTGAGGCTGCAGATCAGCTGCCTTCCCAGATTCGCGGCCAACGGCACGGCCACCATCTTCAGTCGGCGCAGTGGTTCATGGTGGCGTATCAATTCGGTGATCTCATTAGTGAAATACCTGCCATTCACCTTAATCCCGGAGACATCTAGCTCCTGCACGTGCTCGGTGCCCTTCAGGTGGGCCAACAGAACGGTCAGGGCCTCGGGTCCCAGATTGTTGTGCCCGAGTCCCAGATACTGGAGCTTGACTTGGCTTGGTCGATTTAGTGCTTCGCCAATGGCCAACATGGCCCGTGAGTCCAGGCGGTTGAACTCCAATTCCAAGGAGCTCAGCATACGTGGACGATCGAGAAGAAGGCCCAGAAGTGGGCCGCAATCGTCGGTCATCTGGTCGTAGCCAAAGTCCACCACCTCCAGGGCAGGCAAGGATCGCAACACCCGGCACAGCGAATAGAGCTTCAAGTGGTCCAAATGGCTATTGCGCAGCCGGAAGATCTGCAGCTGCTCCAGGTGCACCAGTCCGCGGGCCAAATGCACCATGTCCCGTACGGAGAAGAGCAAGTGTCGCTTGTGGTAGTCCCTGCCCAGCTCGGCAGGGCCGAGAAACTCCAGAGTCAACGAGATTAGATTGTCAAAGTGGCCCACGAAGCTCAGGTCGATATGGCAGCAGTCCTCCTCCGGATACTCGAACTTCTTGAGGTGGTCCAGGTAACGCTGCTTGTTTCGTTTGTCCATCACCTTGTCGTCCCCATCATCCGGCTCCGGCTCCACTCGGATGTCGAAGGCGCCCGTGATCCGCTGCTTGCGCCGTCGTTTGCGACGCGGTTCCTCTGGCTTCTGATTCACCAAGCTGGTTGCCTGGCGTGCCTTTCGCGCTTCCCGCTGGGCTTCCTTGATGTCCCGCAGCCGTTGTCGTTCGGCATTTCGTTCCTGTCGCAATCGTTTTTGCTCTTTGTGTGAATCATCTGCGTTCCCGATGGCAAAGGCGGTCACAGGTTTGCCGAATGTGAATGTGATGCCAACGTTATCGTCCTCCTCCTCTTCCTCGCCCTCCTCCTCGTCTAGAGTGTCGGGCTCATCACTGGAGATGTTCATGCCCTGCGACTCGTCAGAGCTAATAATGGGATCCGTGTTGTCATCGTCCAGACCCGCTCTTCGGAATTTAAACTCAGACTGGGACTGCAGGTGTCGAATGTCCATGTAGCGCACGTCGTCTCGAATCAACAACGCCAGCCTGGTCATCTCCCTTTCCGGCCAAATAGCCGCCGGACAGGCTTCTACCAGTTCCACATACTTGATGCTCAGTCCCTTGCCACGCCAGTCGTACTCGTTCAATCCCTTCATCGCCAGGCACTTGTCGGTAGACTTGGCAAGCACGACGCGTCGCCAAAAACTCTGGTCCTCCACGGAGTAGCACTCGCGCAGGGGTGTATCCACGTCCAGGGAATCGTAGTAAATGCGCATCTTCAGCGGATCCTGGAGAACGTCAGCTGTCATGTGGGCAGTGCCCCTCTTTGCCAACTGCCGGACGCACAGGTCCGCCAAGGTGGGCACACTACTGGGCCCATTCAAGGCCTCGGCGAAGGTCACACGCTTCCGTTCGGTGAGTAGAAGGCGGTTGGCGTGTATCGGGGATTTATACAGCTCGTAGACGGCGATCAGGGCTGGATCGTTGGGTACGCTCAAGGTGTTGGTGTTCCAGGGCGGCAGGTAGTCAGTGTCCTCCTCCTCATCCATGGCGTATTAGGTGTCTTCTTGTGGTTAAAGGTAATGTGTGCGGATTTTTTTGTATATATTTATTTTTTTTGTCTATTCTTATTTCATTTTTTTGGTTTTGTCTGCTTGGGTTTTTATATTACTGTCATTTTATTAAGGGGTTTAAGGTTGTTTTCTAAATGCCCGAATATTGTATAACAGCTTACAATCCTTTAAAATTTACTACTAATATAAAAATAACCATTATTTAAGGTCCTTGGATTTTATAATAAAACCATCTTCATAATCTTAAACCTAGCAATAAATTCCTTAAAATATATATTTTAATATCCACACAAAAATTAATAGAAAAATTCTCATAAAAGAGCTCAGGGATAACTATATTAAGTAAATATTATTTTAGCAGCTCTGCAAGGACACTCTATAAGATAAAGCTTTGAGCAATTGGGCTTAGGACATCGCAGACAGTCCGAGACAATTAATACGTAAACAAAGCTTATAGCTAACTTAAGTTCCCGGACTGCTGGATAACCCAAACACTTCCCGTACACCCAAGGCGGTTCATTGTAAAGGTTCCCCACAAAACACACAACATTTAGACACAAAAATACACAAACAAGTAGATTAAGTGGTCAACGAACTTATATCACAGGCAGGTCCTCCGTAGCCATGGTCGCACTTGCACTTCTCCGGGGCATAGCATCTGCCATGCTGACACGGCTCCGAGCAATGAGGAACGCATTCTCCTGCACTGGCGATGTAGCCATCTGAAAAGGTAAGAATTTGATAAGAACTTGGAATATACATAGCTCTCCTGGGAAATCCTTCTCCACTCACCACAACAATCGCGTACCACTCGGTTCTTCATTATTGTCTGCGTCTTGTTCACCACTCGGTGTTTGATGCGATATGTGGAGCAGCGGGGGGGAATGGTCATGCACCAAGTGGAGCCACGCTCCTGGTATGATTGCAGTTCCGTATAGACTACTTCCACGGGATACCTAGAATTAAGAGGGTGCATTAATTAAAATAAATACTCCATTTTTTAGATAAGAGCACATGTACTTACGTTTCCCGCCTCTTACAGATATTGGGTCCATCCAGATCCTTGAGATCCGCCTGAGCCAGGGCCAGCTGGGCCAGGCAGGCAACGAGGATCAGCCGAAACATGATGGCAGTGATAGCAGTGTGTGTACTCTCTAACTGATGCAGCTGCTCTGGCCGGCTCACATTGGACTGACACAAGTCACAGTCATCAGCCTTTGGTCCGGGAATGACTCAAGCAGCGATTAATTCAGAGTTAAAACTGCAAGAACAAAGGGAGAGGAGCTTTGTGTTAGTCAGGAAAGAAGATGAGCGATAAAAAAATAATAATAATAAATACATATATATGCACCTTAAAATTATTTTGTTATCGTATTTTTCAAGTATTAAAAAATAATACAACTTCCGAGATCGATCCAAGTGGGAGCCGATCTACTGTCTTCTACTCCCTCGACTCGTCAGTTCCGAATCATTTCCAGTCTGAACGTTGATTATTTCCCAACACGTCCAGAAATCGAAAGCAGCTCGAAAAGTTATCGGATCGAAAACCATAGAGCCAAGAACCAAGTCCAAAGATGCATAGACAGCGTTCGCCCTTCACCGCGGGCCCAGGAGGATTCGGAGCTTCTCCATTTAACTTTAACGCTTCACAGTTTGGCGAGGGCGCAGGTCAAGGATTTAGCCATGCTACCGATGGCCTCAATGGAATGCCCTTCATGGGCCAGCCGACTATTAAGCCAATGATGCGTTCCATTAGTCGCCAGCGCCAGTTGGCCGAAGACGGCAATGGTTTGGATTCCTTGCCGCCGCTGCCCATCATGGCCCAGCGCCTCCTCAGCAGCGGCGGTGTGATGGGACGCGGGCGGACCATAAAGGCGCCCTTTGTCCCCGCAGCCTTTGCTCCCTACGAGGGTGATAGATCCTTTCTAAAGGATACACCCAAGACAGGGAGCATGTCCAAGCCGGACCAGAGTCTGGAGTCACAGAATTTGATTGAGTCACTTCGGTCAGACGAAGATATAGCCCCCATGGATACCGACTCCGAAAGCGATCTATGCATGCGGAAACAGGGAGCAGACCTGGTAACCGAATCCCGCTGGCGACGCGTCCTTGACTGCGTGCTGGAAGCAATACCGAAGCACTGGCGTCGTCGTTTGGCGGCCTACAGCCAGCACATGCTGTTCGTGCTGCAGTTGGTCGCCATGCTGCTATGTGGAGTTGTGGTCCTGGCCGCACCTTTGGCAAGCGTTATGCGTAGATGTCGCTTTGGGTTTTGGCGCACCAAGTCCCAGCTGCGCAGCACAATGCGCCAAATACTCTGGCGCATGGTCAATGCCAAGGCTAACGACACCGTGGTCTTCCTCATTGTGGTGCTGGCTACGCCTTGGCTATTTCTTGTTAGTCTGGTAGGCTTTGCCTTTTCTCTGGCCTTCTCATTGAAAACGGTCCTGACCCAAGGAGTGCATCAGATGCGCCTGCGTCTGGCCTAGATCAGGAGCAGGAACCCCAATCACACAAGCTTACTCGAGCAACGGCTTTCCTGGAGAGATACCACCTGAACATCGTATATATTTTGTGTTGCAGCAACGACACAAACACACAGGCAAGGCAAGGACACTTTATAATACTACACAGAAGTAATATGTATCAAGGAAGACTCTTGTTCAAGACTCCTCTTCAACGCTAAAGGAAAATAATAAATAAATTTCCAGTTTTTATCTCGCAGAAAAGAAAACTAAATTTAAATTATATACAAAAGAAAGCCAATTTCGATAGCAGGTGGGACATAGATAAGATTATTCTATATTTTGAGTAAACGTATACGATTTGGAATTCTATGAACCCTAAACGACACATTAAGGTATTCAAAACGATGTTTAAAAAGTGCGAGTTTTGCAACCGATCTTAAATACATCCTCAAAGTGACTTCAATGTTTCATTTATCTACAAACACCTTAAATCACACTTTATTTTTAAGACAGAATAATGGAATCTCTTGAAATGTGTTGAATATCTTGCTTTGCCCACGATCAATATGCCTTAAATTTATTGATTTGTTTACAATCCATTTGGCCACTGGCTCATCATCAGTCAGCAATTGCAATTATTATTATTTTTTGTGTATTTTTTTCTGCAATTTGTTCTGCATGATAAATAAGCAGCAGCATAAAAACAAAAACATTTCCGCTGGGGCCCCATCACCATCGCACCAGTGAAAGATTGTGGGCCTTTGTTGGTCAGCCTCGCCGTTCTCATTTCACTTTCAATTGCATCCCGCCAGCCGGAGAGCCCCTATTTTTGCAACAATTATAGTATATATCACATGATTCACTCACTAACCGCCGCCGCATATGGATTCCATTCAGCCCAGGAGGGTTTTCCCAAGGGAAGCTACTTCAGTTTCGATTCAGTGCCGTAGGGTACAATGCAAATGCTTCAAAGACCACCTCTGGAGTGGCTCTTATTTCAATCAAAGTCTCAAAGTAATGCGATATTGAGAATTTGCATATAATTGGGGTCAAGTCTATGTGGGAACTGGGCCAACTATTGCTAGATCGGTGGCTACAGTTACCTATGAGCCATTAGAAATGAAGGTGGCATAATCATTTAATAGAGAAATGTGAGCTTGATTGATTTCATAACAGAGGCTCTACCGGAAATAAGGTTCCATCCTCCTTTGATAGTAAATATTAGCTCCACTAAGCTGTAACCATGTTATACACAAAGGAAAGCTGTTTCTTCCGCCATTGGTCATTAGGAACTGACGTGAAGCATGGCCCAGCAATGTCTGTTCAGTTGGAAAATACCCACAATTAGAGCTGGAATTGTCGTGATCCACAATCGGCATTTATACGGCAAAGCTAATTACGGGTTTACTTTTAATGGCTTATCCAGCGTGAAATCTGATTCACTCAATAGCAGTATGGCATGTGCTCCTCCTCCAACTCCACCCACTTTTGCTCCAGCTCTAAAATGGCAGAACAAATGTGGTCATTGTCAAGGTTGCCATTAGCCAGAAATCGCGTGATGAGCGAGAGGTCAGAAAAAGTAATCAAAAGGAAAGCCTTGTGGGGAAAAGCCATTTAAAAATTTGAACATTAAAGCACTTAATATTTATTTTGACAAGCTAGGAATTAGGGACTTAATAATTTACAAACATAATGTTCAGAGAGATTTTTAATCAATAAACCTTGACTGATCGTATTCATCTATTTAGATTCCATGCTGGGATATATTCAAAATATATTACAGATAACATTTAGATATCCCTAAAGATAAAGGAAAATACTATCAACTCTTAAGAGACTGTAAAACAGCTTCGTGAGTGCTCTGGAAAAATATAAACTCAGCGATAAATAACGACAACCTCTCGACTTGGCTCAACGATTACGAAAGATAACACCGCACCGATAAGAAAACACTATGTACTATCACCCTTCAACACGCTTGACCCGTTTGGGTTCACTGATATTTGTTCATTTGTAGGTGACTAATTCTTTAAACTCACCCTGTAAACAAACGATTCGGTTGTACGGAATATGCGTAATCTGGTCAGGGCCATTGGACTAATAGAATAATACCAAAAATAAATTAAATCTACAATAGACAACGAAAAGTGTGCGAAACAAACAGATTTGATTTGATTTTCAGAGAGAAGGAATGCAACTATGTTGGGGGAAAACTTATAATAGAATTTATTTACTGCCTTGATTTGAATTTCTAAAAGTAATTTGGGGTTGATAACTTTAGAATTTCATATATAAATTTCTTAAATGTATGCACTTCTCTATGAATAATATTCCCAACTAAATAAACCAAATGCTATGAACTCTGGAGACCTTAATTCGCACATTATATTAACTCATCGCCATTTATTTTCATTTTGCCACTTAAGGGGCATATGTGCAACTTTTATTTTGCCTTCCGCATAAATTGTATTAACATGCGAAAAGCGCTCACATTATGTGCATTTCCACGAGAAAACCAGTTTGTGTTCGCAATTACTTATTTGTTTACATTGCTTATTGCTGTTTTAATGAGCTAAATAGAAATGTCGTGGATGAGTCACGTTTAGCGATGCTAGACCATAAACTATAGACTATATACTATATCTGTGAGTCGAATAATGGAGAAGTGTGCGTGATTTGTTCAATGGAAAACGTGTCCGGCACAGTTAATACTATCGTGTATCGAATCCGTTCACCCATTCATGATCAGCATCTGGTTCGGCTGATTCATACCGATTTCATTCACAAATGTTTGGATAAGGTTCGTTTGGGATAAACGATATAAACCTTGTAATCGGAGGCTTGGTGTATGCGTATGCCCTTTCCCAACATTACGGTGATTGTGGCACTCCTTACTATATGTTTGTTTACCAGGAAATATCTCTTTCTTATCATTGGACAGCGACTTTAAAGAAACAACAGTTCTCGATGGGACAGTAAAATATATTAAATATAAAGTTTATTGATTGCTATAAGCTGTTAACACCTGAACATTCGCCAAACCAATTGCACTCAATTTCCGCTGACCGTCTGTCTACGTGTGCTTATGCCTTTTAAGTGCTTGTACTATATTTTTATGACTAATCCCATGAAATACACTTGAGTTCTGGTGAAGGAAAATCCAGAAAATTACTCTCAAGTGGATGGAATACACTTTCAGACAACAAAGAAAGCTCTGTTGGGCATTATAAAATAGAATCATAATTTTTAGATCATAATCTCTGTAATAGAATCCCATTGGAACTACTTCCTGTTTTACAAAATATGATGTTAGAACCAGTTGGAAATTTAGTTTTTAGCGCTATTTGGTTTTATATATGGAACAATATTTGTAGAAGTGTACCATAATACTTGATAGCAACTTATAATATAAAGCTTCATATACATACAAATTTTGTAAAGAACCAATGTAAGATCTGGCGCACTGCTGTATATCTTGCGGGAAAAAGGCAGTACCAAGATATATACATATTTATTTCCCTATACTGCGCACTTGATTAAAACTAAACAAAGACTCTGGCGGAGCGACAGTACTGTATATAATTCTTATACATATGTAAAGGAACCCCTCCACTTGAGCCAGACTTTGGATAGCGAAATCAAATAGCGAATAAGCAAGAGATCTCTAATAACCGAAACGCAAATGTTTCACATCCAGTTGGCAATTTAACGCCAGGGCGTGCTGATAAAATACATTTGAAATAAACAAATGCAAAAACAATAAATAAAGTATTCAAAACAAATGTGATTGGTATGAAAAGCAAATGTTCTGACCGCGGAACGTGAGACGAGGCTGTTATAACCGAAGTAATTTCGCTTCGTATAGTTTAAGGAATTCTCTGGTTCCACAGTTTTCAAGGGGTTTACGGCTTTGGCTTTGACTTTGACTTGGGTCCAATGCCTTAGATTATGCCGAGTCAATTAAATCTGTCGTTGAACAACTTAATGGATGCATAAAGGGCATACAACTTTTAGATTTATTAAAATGATTATACAGTGATGACAGTTAAACTTCCACTTTGAATCCAAGTGGGCAAACGTGCAAACCTGTGACAAATAAGTATATATATTATATGCGAATAAATTGGGAGACACGTCACCTTCAGTGACAGTAATTTCAGCTGTTTAGGCGTTTTTGTATTCATTTCACAGGTGTATTCAACACCTACACATATACGTTTGGGTGTTGGCCAATTAGCAGGTGAAGCTCCGATTTCTAACCCGAATTTGGATAAAGCCAGAGAAGCTTCCTAGAGAAATTCAGCGAAAACAGTCTGTCTTTTCAGCTGAAAGCTAAGAGAACAAGAATATATGTACTAATGTCGGGGCAATGGAACCCACAACCCACACCTTATAAGTCAGACAGGCAGACAGCCAAGAATGTTTGCATAATCACAGCAACTGAAACTGAACTTGCAACAATACGGGGAAAGTACGGGGACAGCAATGTTGGATAATGCAACCCCGTAGAAAAATATGGAAAATTCAGAGTGACGGGCAGGGCATCATAATGAGAAACTGACAGCAGACAACGGATAAGAGTAAAAAACGGGCTGGTGGATTTTCCTTTACCACCGCCTGTCACGTAATGGAAATTTAGTCTAGGAAACTGCTGCACTCACACAAGGTCTTCACATCATACTCCTCTTTGGCAGCCACTCCCTCGACCTCAACTCCTCCCAGAATTATCAATAAAGCTGAGTAATTATGGTGACAACAAAGTGAGGCTCCATAAAAGGAATCCGAACACATGTACAGAGACGAGAACGAGAAGCGCACCTCTTAATGCCGATTCAGCGTTTAATATCTAGCCATGCGTCGTCTGGATTTTTACGCTGTGCATTGCACTTTTGAGCTCGAGTCCTAAGCCGGCATCGTCAGCCGTTGTTCCTCGGATCACGTACGATAATAATGATCAAAAGTGCCATTGTCAATGTTGAAATTATCAACCTTAACGTGGCGCGATTTAAAATGGTTTACAGAATTAAAATAGTCTATATTATATAAGTTAGCTACAACATATGTTTCTAATTTGTGCCGCCACCAGATGTCAAAGACACTTTCAGTGGGATTCCCCTTTTTAACAGTAAAGAAACTGGAGGAGAGCCAAAAACTGATACCACAATCAGCAGACATAAGCAACTCACATACATATGTATGTACAAATTTATTTTTATTATACACAAAGAGTATTTAATCATTATATTCAGAAGTAGTGGTCGCCGATTTCTCACTTAGAGACTATAGTGAGGAATACTGTGGAAAACGCAAAATAATGTAGACTGCGAAATCTCAGAATCTACCCGGGGGACTCGCAATTCTCTAAAGGAAGCAAGAAATATGAATGTTTGTGTAGCAAATGAATTAATACAGTTGTACGTGGATAACGAACTATTATTAACTGCAGAAAAATATCTAAAGCAAAAAAGGAACTAAAATCTGTACTACTGAATATATAAAACCATTGGGAAAACCCCTCCTTAACATATTTAAAGCAAAAACGAATTTCCGTGGTTTCCCCAGAGTTTGCTTCCAGATCGGTAAAATCCAAGACTCACAGCTAGGTAGCTGAAATGTTACCTGATTTTGAGTATAAGGAAGTTGAAAATAAGTGAATAACAATTTGGTGATTAATTATTTATTATTTTAAAAGAAATTGTGTAAAATTTTCTCCGATTGAGCGTTAGAATTGTTCATTATACAGGAGTATGACTGTATTTCATTCTGGATTTCATCAGGAAAGCAGCTGCTATAGCTGTGTGCGTTAGGTAGTCCCGTATTTAGTAGTGCGTGTGTATACATACACATATGCAGGCAGTGTTTTTGATTTGATGTTCCATGAGATTCTTTTCATTATTGTTTTTGTTGCTGTGTCCATGCCGCAGCTGGAAGCTTCCAAGTTAGGAAACTGGAATAAATGCTGGCGATGCGGGCTCACGGAGCAGGGAGAGGTGCAGCGATTGAAAGAGAATTTCGTCAATTTGCGACGATATTGCTCAAGAGGAAAAAGCAATGCCAATAAAGATACAAAGAAGAAGATTGCACGAAACCAAAAGCCAAAGAAAGGCCATAAAAGTGTGCGAAAGAGAAACCAGAACAGGTTTAACTGTTCTCGGTGTGTGAAAGGGGAGCACAATAAAAACAACGCTAATTGACACGCACACAGAGATGCAAACGAGCCATAAACAAAACGGGGGAGGAGAGAGGGCCACAGAGGCGACAAAGCTAACTGGAACTTTGCTTTGGATGCAGCACATAATTTAAGAAATTAACTTATTTTTAAACACAAAGGCACCGTGAACTACATTAACTTACACCACTACCTGCATTTAAGGCCAAAACTCACCAGCAAACTGGTTACGGTTCTCACTCAAAACAAAAGCCGAAGAATGCACTCAAAAGTGGCTCAATTCCTGCATTCCACTCAGTTTACACGTTTCCAAATCTTTGTGGCCATATATTTTCGTGGCAATTTATATTTTTAAATGCTTACAGCACCGCGCAGATATAAGATATATGTAGCAATATATCTATGTATTGTTTGTTTGTTTGGCTTTCTCAACACATAGCAAAAACTCGTTTTTCTCTCGTTTCGCGACTCACTCGATTTTGGCACACCAATCCGCAGGTTGTGATTATTATACAAGTAATGTGCGAACGTCTGTAAATAATACTCGTTTTACGTAGACACAATTAAATTATTTAACGTGTAACCCAGCCCAACACTAACAAGAACAACAACAACGACAACGACAGCGACGCACAACAACGCAATTCTTTAACCCGAAATGCACTTCAATTACTTGGCTCAATTGGAGCTCGTTTCGCATTTGCGCTGGCTCGGCAACTTTTATTTACTTTATTTGCGAACGCACACAGTCGCACGCCTGCTAGGGCAGGGATTTATTTAATTAATTTTAAGAGCGAAACGCACAGCGACCGCTTCTTGTACTTTAATTCGCCAGAGTGACCAGACTTCGAACGAATCAAAATACCATAACCATGGATTTGGCTGGGGATGGTTTTATCTTTAAATACTAGAACCACACCTGATACTCGAACCACATCTGATACAACAACCTCAGGACTACCAAAAACCGTTTCTTTCAAATGGCATTAATTTAAAATACGTTTAATAAGTTTAATTTTTAAGCTCTAAAATTCTATTTGTGACTTCAAATTTCCACCGTCATGGACACAATCAAACTGTGGCACAGCGGACAGGTTCGGTGCCTCGAAATCTCCGTGGGAGCAGCACAGTGGTGGCACGTAGTGCAGATCCATATGTTATTCGTGGGCTGAGTGATGGGCTTTCCAGAGGAAATGCAAGCCGGAAAACGGGCTCCACACTCCGGGCAGGCGGGCGAGCTGAAAATAATGATTTATTGCATATCAAGAGGTGTATCTGACCACCACTCACCTGTCTGGAACTGTTACTCCGCAAGAGTAGCACTCAACCCGCTCGCCGACAGTATCCTCCGGCTCGTACTTGGCGAATATCCCTGCTGCCAGCTCCTCGTAGCGCTGCAGGGTGCTCTCCGGCAGATGAGCAAGTTGCTCCAGCCTCATGAAAGCCTTCGAGCAGGTGCCAAAGGCCCGATCCGCACAACTGGCCAGAGCCAAGAGGCTGTAGATGTGCTCTGGCGGGAGAACATCCTCGTAGTCCCGCAGCCTGACGGCTGTAATCACCGCACTATGGATGATCCCAAAGCGGAGTTGCCGCTGGGCGAGGAGCATGAAGTGGTAGGCCTCCGAGCAGTGCCACAACCTTTCGATGGCAGCTGCATCCTCCAGAGCGATAGAGTCCAGCAGGGTGTTCCTACCGCTGGCGTAGTCTATCTCCGGCGTGGCCACCGCTTTGAGGTGCTCCTCGGCCAGCAGGGCAGCCAGGACATACAGCTTCTTGATCCTCAGCAGTGGAGCCCGCTTCTCCTGCTCGCGCTCCGCCATTTGGGAGAGCAGGCGAGCAGCATCCAAGTGGCGGCCGGCATTGCGCTGCATCTCGATGGCCTCCTTGAGTCGACCCTCCTGTAGCAGCTGAGCAGCATGCTTGGCTATGAGGGTCTGGACCTGCGGCAACTGGAATCGCTGGGCCAGCTCCACGGCCTCGCCCCACTGGCGAAGATTGACGCAGGTGGAAACGGCAGCCTTTTGGTCACCGAAGCGCAGATGGGCCTGCACAGCCTCCGAGCACATGCCCACGGAGGCCAGCATCTCGGCCAGCTTCGGCAGCAGCGGACTCTTCTCAGGCAGCCGCTCCACACACTTCTCCAGCTCATCGAACTGCTCGAGGTGATAGAGAGCCTCCATGTAGCCCTCCAGGTAGTGGGATTTCTCGTAGTACTCCCTGGCACTCTCCCAGGAACGCAGGTTGGCGAAGTGGTGGCCAATCTCCCGCCAGGCGGTCTCCATCTGCTGGTCGGACACACCGGAGCCGCCCATCCGATACAGCTGGACGACGCGGAACCAATCGCAGAGGGTCATGCGCAGCTCGATAGCCAGATCGCGACGATCTGCATCCAGATAGAGCTTTTCCGCCTCCTCAAACTCCCCGTAAAAGGCAGAGATCTCCGCCCGCTGCAGCTCCTGGGAGTGGATGGTGCGCAGTCTCTTGACCAGCTTGATTCCCGGATAGTGGGCACACCGCACGAAGGCGTTCTCCGCCGTCTCCAGCTCCAGCTTCTTCAAAGCAGACTCAGCCAACAAACGCCAGAGTCGCGGATGAGGATTATCCTCAATAAACTGCTTGGCATCCTCCAAGCCCACATGTTCCAGCAGATCGTCGGTATCCCGCAGCGACTTTACCCTCAGCTGGATGAGATGAGAGGAGTTCTGCAACTCACCCACACTGATAATGTCATCCAGCAGCACACTGGTGATCTCCAGATCCTCAAAGGTGCAGATATAGCCGGAACAGGAGACGGGCTCCTCGGGATCGTTGCCCCGGAAGATGTACATGCGCGTCTTCTCCATGAGAGCCAAGAGAAGCGGGTTGTCCTTGGCCCAGCTGACGGCCCACACATCCTTGCGCTCCACGCGGCTAAAGTTCAGTTGAGTCTCCCGGTTGTCGTCCAGGTCTAGCAGGGTCATCACGCCCATGTGGTCGATGATGGCAGCGCGTCTGAAAATATATAAATTAATTTTAAATTAATTTTAAATTTCATTTTAGATCCGTATTCCCCATAAAACTCACGTGGAATTGCAGTTGATGGCCATCTTATACACCTTGGAGTTCATCATGTGCCGGTTCCTCAGCGCCACATTGGCTATGCTATACTCATTGATGGCTCCCGACTCCCTGGCCACCAGCAGCAGCTTCTCGGAGAGAGCCAGAGCACAAATGGGATCGCTGTTGCCACGCTGCGTGGAGTGCCCATCGCCACTGCTGCTGCTCAGCATCAGATCCTTGGCCATCTCCACGCCAGTGGGAGTGTCATCAATGTGGAAGCGCTTCTCCTTGCGCGTCTTTACATTGTGCAGGCTAGAGGCACTCTGGGGAGGAAAAGATTCTATAAATTCAAAGCCGTTTAAAGCCTCAAAGTGTTTACCTTGGGCGTGTGGTAATGCCAGATGAGGATCTCCTCCTGGGAGGCTATGGCCACATAACTGGAATTGATGCCCACAAAGCAGGGTCTAATATCCGTGTACTTGGCTGAGTTGGGAACAAAAATGAGACTCTGTCTAGGATTAATCTTCCTCCTACTCACAATCCACAGTGGTTCCAATGGAGTTGCAGAGCAGCAACTGGTAGACCCTGTCATCCGCCGGATTACTGCGATTCTCCAGGGTACTCAAGGCAATCTCCTTGATGTTGCTGCTCACACACTCCACGCCCAGGACGCAGTGCTCGCTGCTGGAGGCCAGGCACAGCGTGGGCTCCACCTCCTTGAGAAAACTCTGATTGGAAACCGTGTTCCAGAAGGTGATCACGCACATGGGCGAGTCTCGGGAGGCACTTCCGCTATTCAAAAACACCACGGTCTTCTCGAAGTAGCACCAAATGTAATCCGGACGGATGTTGGCAAAGTAAATAAACGAGTCCACAGCCATGGCGATGCGGAGGGACTTGCCCTCCCAGCTGAGCGAGGTGATGTCGCTGCCGGGGACCCTCAAAGTGCGCATGATCTTGCCCAGCGGCGAGTAGAAACACACCTGGTTGGAGTCACGCTGCGTAGGAGGTGTTATGGTGTCTATAGTGGTGCCACAAATAGCCAAAACAGTGCCGTCATGATTCCATTTGGCGTCCACGTTGCGCATTCCAGTGTCAAAGATGGCAGGAGCTACAAGGAAGAGGAGCAATGGGTAACCAATGAAGGAAGCTTGCAAACTCCTTAGCTCACCATCATCATTTTCATTTCTCATGATCTGCACTCTTCCGTTCTCATAGCAGATGGCCAGAACGGGTCTCTTGCGGCTCTGGGAGACCCTGCCGCTGAACCAGCAGATGCTGGCAATCCTATGTCCTCTGGAGGAAGAGCCACTGATGCTCACGCACTGGATGTGCAGCTTCATCTGAGGGAGAATCCATTAAAGAGGATTAAGAAGGAACAAAGAAGTTAATCCCCTTTTTACCCACCGCAAAGTTCCCTTGGTTATCATACAGATGACACTCTCCATTGGCCAAAGCAAACAGTATAAGCCGATTGTCTGGACTCCACTGCACACCCGTGAGATGGGTGCCCTTGAGCTCCTTGCCAAAGATCCTGTTGCCATCCACAGAGCCCACTATGATGGCTCCATCCTCGTAAACAATACAGATCCTAGAGCCATCTGAAGTCCAGCTCATGCTGGCCACTGTGGATTTTTTCCTGTCGTTGGTCATCTCCTCATACCAGGATCCCTTGTACAGCATCCACACCATGATCACGCCATCCGTGTCCGAGGAGGTCAGCTTTTGCTGGGTATCGTTCCAGGTGACCACCTTCACCGACTCCTTGTGGCCATCCAGGGTTTGGTTCATGGAGAGATTGGAGACGGCGGCCAGGCCACCTTTGCTCTGGCCATTGGAGGCGGCTGGAAAGGGATGAAAGTAAGTATAAAGAAGCACCTTCTCCAATGATTCCCATAACTTACCCTGATCCAATTTGAGGACTTTGAGCAATCCATCTGTACCTGCCACAGCTATGTAGCCCTCCTCCTTGTTCCAAGCAATGCAGTTGAGCTTGACATTGTTGGGTATAGCTATCTGTAGATACAGAATCTTCCTTGAAATAAACTAGTTTAAGATACACAATAACACTCACCTTTTTGCTCAGATAAACAAACATATTTAAAGCGTAAATTTAACTTTAATTTTAGTTCTATTTACTAAGTTTTCTGCCTTTGCTGTGGCAACAAAACTAAATGGTCTCCATGGTAATACTTTTTATTATGGCCACAAACTGCCCAGCTGGCCAAGCGGGTTCTGCCTGCATTTTCAGAGACCAGTTTTCCGGTTTAATTGGTGGTAAATATTTTGGGAGCTACCTGTTGCCACCTTTGCCTATCGAAGCACCTGTTTGTCATCGAACTGGCGGATCTTTTGAAATTTTGATAACGAGTAAGAGTATTTTTTTAGGAATTTTGTTTATGCTGTACATTTATTTAAGTTCTTAATTTAATTAGGTTCTTTTAACCCTAAAATCTAATCAAGCTCTAAATGCATTTAGTTTTCTACCCTTTTAAATTAAAAACCTCAATTACTGTCAAACGAAACCCGATAAGATCCCTCCCTAATCAACGTTCTAACAAGGTTTTATATCAAGAAATCAGTTAAGCACAAACTAAGGTCCACATTAAATATATTTCAGGCAAAAACATGACACATAATCGATTAGGCCAAAGTCAAGATTAAATTGTTTACATTTAATAGAAAAGTCAAGTATACTTATCAGCAAGCTAACACTAACGGTATTAGTAGTAGTATAATACAAAAATTTATTTTATGAAAGGTAATTACTATATGAAAAATAAATTCAGCTAAAATCACAGGACACTGGACACATCGCCAGCCCTTAGGCTAATCGAATCCCTCTTTTCAGCAACTCGTGGGCCAGTTTGGTGGCCAGGAACATATACACAAGTAAGATGACCACCGATTCCAGGCTGGAGCGATTCTCCGGCTTAAGGAATATGTTCACTCCGCCGGTTAGGAGATTGGCCACCAAAAAGAAGGTCAATCCATTCTGGTTCAATGCCTGACTGATGGTGAAGGGTACAATGGGCTTGACCCTTTTCTTGGCTGCCGTTTCCTCGGTCAGCAGACCCTTTTCCTGCTCATCAACCTCTAAGCCACTGGAGTCCCAGGGCATCACGCTGTTGATCACAAAGTCAATGGCTCCGAAACTGATCAACAGGGTGCTGCCACCAATGGCCATCATCCACATTACATAGCCAAAGTTGCAGGTGACCCTGGAGATGCCAATGGCATAGGTACTCAGTCCAAACAAGCTCCAGAGGATCAGGGCGATGGAGAAGAGTCGCTTTAGCTTCATCACCATCTGGGAGTAGCTCAGCTGGCTGGTGGCCACCATCCAACGGTTCACATAGATGGAGAGGAGGTACAATGAAACGAATCCTGGCAAGGACACTAATCCTTCGCGATTCGCATTGAATAAATTCGAGCGGACAACTTCGTCGTCCATCACATAGTCGGAGATGCCCAGAACACTCAAGAAAAACTGGTGGAGCAGCAAGAGACCTGGAAAAGGGGTGTAAGAAACCAATTAGTTGGTGAATTACCAGGTGGAAAGGTTCACTCACCGAATCCCAAGGGCAGCAGGTGCACATCCCTTCTAGCCAAAATGCTGACCAAAGCGCCCAACAGCTTGGTGAAGCCCAGCGTGAAAAAGGCATTCAAATGCTGGCCATACTCGTGCTCATCCTGGCCATAACCCACCACCAGGATGGCCACAGTGCGCGCCAGTCCAAGCAGGATCAAGGGCAGGGCGGAGTACACCACGCTCCTCCGCAAATCCGTGAAATTTCGCGTTCTCCGCGAGACACTGCCCATGGTGAAGACGAACAGCCCGATTCCTATATCCATGAGCTTGGCTCCGAACTGCCGGCTCTTTCGGTAGGGTCTGTGGAAGCTCTCAAAGTCAACGGCCAGGATACAGACGGCGGTGAGCAGGTGCGTGACAGAACGGAGCACGGACAGGGCAACGGGACGTTTGCCTAGATCGAACTGCTGCCGACTACGTGCTCGCTTCAAAAACCTGCTTATCTGCAGAAACCAGAGGGTAGCCAGCAACATCACTAATCCCACATAGCAGCTGTACTCCACTGCCACCGTGACCAGAAGAATGCAGGGCAGGATGATCAGAGCAAACTCCACGGCATAGCACCGATTGGGTGAGTCAAAGAGTCCCAGCTTGTGGGTCACCAATCGGGCCAGAAAGATGCACCAGAAGGTGGCCAGGATCAGCAGCAACGACTCCCAGCTCTGGAAGAGCGTCTCCGTCCAGGACCACTCGTACACCGGAACATAATTCGCGATCGCCTCCTCCAGCGTTCGGTTGCCCCAATATGGATTGCGATAAAAGTTGGGCTTCGGGTCCAGAACTAAGTCCGCTGCCGCTCGACTGCCCATGACGACTGCACGGGGATTGTCGATTGGGAGCCCCAAAGGCGCTGATAAACAGCACTTAATCTGCCCGCTGATAGTCACCACTTATCGGAGGGCGATAGATAGGCATGGCCCCATAGTCGAAATGGTCCGAAATGGGTCGAAACGGGGAGCCGGCTCCAGTCTAACAATACAACACGAAATTCGTTAAACTTCAAACATTAAAACTGATAGCCACTGAAGTATTTCGCCAGCATGTCGAGCAAGAACGTCCGCGCCAAGCCAAGTGCTGATAGGAAATCAGCAAAAGGAACTTGAACTTCAAATTTAAATATATTTTGTTTGCTTTATCTAAGCTTTTGATAAATCCCCATAAATGCGAGCTGCTACCGTCCTACACGAAGTTAAAGAGCGAACTAATATAATTTAACATATCGAATGTCTGGCTTGCTTACTTTGCCCTTTAACAGGAAACTATAATTCAAGATAAAGTATAATTTCCTCATAATCTTGGCTAAATAAAACCCCCCTTTGTCATCCCTCGCTACTGGGAATATAAATACATAAAACATGAATCATTTGATAAGAAAGATTGATGGGAGTGAAAACAATGTAGGAGTAATTTCGTATAACCCGAAAGTTTAGTCTAACATTTTTTAAACTCCACACAGTTTCTTTTAATAAAAATCACTTAATGCCATAAACTATAAATTTATTAAGTTATTTCCATAAAAATAAAGCTTAATCTAATTTTAAATTCAAATCCACCGCTCATATACAAAATTAATCGATAGCACAATATCGATTTCCCACTCACCTCCAGTTTCGCCGATCTGGCCACCCTCCAGGCAGTTGTCATTTTTTAGGCCTTTTGTGAATTTGGGAAAAAAGAGGCTCGTCCGCGACCGGGAACTTGATAAAACCACGAAAACCGCAATTAAAATGTTGTTAAACCCGCTAATAAAAAGTGCCGACATGCTGTCGTTTATCTAGTGTCATAAAACCACAACCAGCTCAACTTTTAATTAAGTGCGGCCGGTGCAAATGTGGGTGAGTACTTCCGCACGTGCTTTCTCTGGCCAAATATTACTTAATAAGTTTTGCGTGTTTTCAAGTAAATGTGTTAATTTCCCCGTGTTTGGTGATTCACGATTTGTTCATTAGAGCTTGTAGTTAGTGGAAGTGATTAAGTTTTGCGGTCTGGGTTTTATATTACGTTGCATTGTTGTGTTTTTGTCAAGGGGCGTTGGACCAATCGGAATGCAGCTTTTGAGGGGCTTGTCCTCGACGCCGACGCTCTGCCGGCGTCGCTGTCGGCTGGTAGTGACGTCAGTGCAACAGCCGCCGCCGTCTAGTCTGAATATATTGATTATTTTTTGTTGTTTGTACTAAAAAGAACACGTGAGCTTACGCTACCTTTCTCCCGCTCTACCGCCCACTCACTCCCTCTAGTTGCCTTCTTTTTACTCTCTATAGTCGATCGCTGAACGTGGTCCACATCGATAAATAAATAAATATGTACAAAAGAGAGCATTTAAACGCGAACACTTGAAGCTGCGAGATCGGAATACGGAAACAAACTGCAGTTTATTTTGCAAATATTGTGGCAAATGCAATTTACGTAACTAATTGCCAGCAAGTGCTAAATGAAATTATAAATATCAACAGTGCCGAGCTAAAATAATAATAGGTGTGTCGCTGGGTCTAAGCATGGGCAGTGAAATTATGACTTTTGTGATGTTATTATAAGTAATTTTATATTCTCTTGAAATATATTAGTGTAGACTGGATAGAAATTAAATTAAAAGTAAACCTAACCAACTAAGAGGGAATTTTTTAAGATATTTTAAATCTAGAAATTAGATTTTTACCTGTGATGTTTAGCCGGGAATTTAGAAAATGGAAATATTACTTATAATCAAATAAATATTTGGTTGTTTTCCCTTTTTTCTGAATATAAACCGTCAGATATTGCAATGTAAATGGTCTCGAATGTCTAAAATTACTTAAAAAATAGTTCCTAGAAGCACAGCTGCTAAATATTTAATTTAAAACACTTTCGGATTCAATTTTCTCTAATGAATTAATTTCTTCATGAATTTCTTAATGAGATAAAATATCGTAACACCCCAAAAAGCATTACCAATTTATTCTCTGTATAAAAACCCTTTGCTTTTCTATATTAACTAAGAAACTAAGAAATGTCATCACTATTCTTGATACAACAATGCTATTAATCAACGACTGGCGTCTGAAAAGCCGGCTAATCGGTTGACCTTTAACCTGGCGTGATGGAATATTTCATTACATGCTAAACACTATCTACCCGCCCCTATTTGCGTTGCAATCTTCGATTAACTAATCAAAAACATCAGCAGCACAGTATAAAAATGCAATCAAGCGATAAACAAATATCTGAGCAATCATTTTGAGTGAGAAACTCAGTCATACGATATGGTATGGCGATAAGACTTCTATAAATACGCCCAGCCCACGGGTCGTATGCGTAATTATGCTTGCATGCATGTATAAGAAGTTTACTGAACCTTTGAACCCCTGATGTAATCAATTATTGCATTATTCTTTATCGGATTACACAAAAGCAGCGCAAACAGCGAAGTGCAAAAAGTGTCTCCATTTCTCCATTATCCATTATTCCCCTTTAAGCACAATTCTGACTGAAATTACTAGCAACAAAAACAGAAAACGATATTTTACGATGACTTAACTCACACCAGCATGCAAATTGTATATTCAGGGTTCTGTGTGAGTAAACAAAAGTTGCACATCAAGGAAATACAATTCATTATCAAGCAAGTTTAAGGTAGAGTCGAATATTGAATACCCTGCAATAGGTGAAATAAATCTCTGTAGTACATATTTTTGTAAATACTTTTGGATCTGCTAAGAATATCAACATTTTAAATCTAAAATTAAAATATTTATTTAAAATGTTGTACATATCTATATAAATTTCTCTATTTCTTTAAGATTATTAATTCCTATACCTTATATTATTTGTAAAAAAAAATAAAGCCTCATATAGTGAGTCCAAAAAGTCCCTTATACCTTGATCCCATCATTAGGGTACTCAGATACTTAAGGCCATCAACTCGGGCCAAATCGCTTTCGTTTGTAGGCCAATACACAGGCCGTCATGCATATATTTGCACATATATTTTCACACTGACAGTTCGGTTTAATGAAGTCGCCTGAGTTGCTCAAAATGATTTCATTAACTTGGTCCCTTCCCCTGTCTCCAAATCACTGTGTTTACATAACGAGCACACACTCCCCCTTTTCGGTTAATAGGATGCAAATATTTAAATACTATATATCTTTGCATTTTGCTTTATTTCGTTTTCTACTTCTCTTGGCCTGCTCTTGAGGATGTCACACAAATAACGTTTGTTTTATGTGATATATGCCTGCCCCCCAATGGAAATTTTTAATATTATTCGGACTAATTATAGCGGGGCGCCTATAAGTAAAAATAAAAACTGAATGGACGCCCACACGCTTGGCCATACGAATTGTCTTTGAGAATTTTCTGAAGAATTTATGTGTGACCTGGGATATATTTCTGTGGAATAATTTCCGCTCTTGAAATGAGACAATATTACGTGTACGTAATTGTGGGTTAATTGTATATAATATAGCTCCTTTAAAAAATTCCTAAACCAAACCCTAATTGCATTCCGTTGTGGGGCTTAACTAACGTCATAACAACCTTAATGGAATCCCAGTTAGGCACTGTGGTTTGAGTTATATATATAAAATATAACAGTAATATTAATTATAATATATTACTATAAAATTATAGTATAGTGGTTCAACATAAATATTTCAAATATTATTTTAGTTTAGTGATTAATTTAGCTCTAGTTTTTATTTGTTTTCTGTACTTTTTATGATAACTACAGCTTAAACAGATTAAAGGTACACGTTTATATTTATTTATATTATTTTATTTAAATCCACAACACAATCCCCTTAAATAATAACCACTGTACTTGGCTATATCCGTCTGAGGCAAATGCAAATGCAAATGCGTGTTTTTAAATGCCAAGGCTGGCGGCGTCTGTCGCAACCAGTTGGCAGTTTATTGCACCGAAGAGCTTCGTCTAGAGGAGCACTGCCTGCTTCCCCTCCTCCATGAACCCATGAGTCCACCACCCACTCGACCCCCTAATCCCAGACATCGCCGCTCTTGCCGGCTTGTCTTATCAGCGGGCATTGTCGGGGCTGCTGCCGGTTTTATTGGGTCTGGTCGATGGGTATGACTAGTTGTCGGTAGTAGATTCGTGGTCCCGATCCGCTTTGAATCCAATACATGGCCCCGAGCCGAAAGCTCTTTCTATGTACGAGGGTATTTTCACTGCGCTGCCGCGCCTTCGAGTTGATAGCGATTTTTGACTTTCAGATACATTTTGGCGCTCGCCGCGGACGGTTGTGTTTTTATTTAACGCGCTCTCTAATTCTCTGTCTATTGGTGGATCCCTCTCCTCTCTCTGTTACTCTCTAAACTCTCTATATTTCCCGCTCTCTATTACATTTAAAAATATTTAAACAAGTGTTATCAGCAGCCGCCACAAACAACAATTGAAAATTAAAAGTGAGGATACAACCTAAACAATGTCAAGCAATAAACTCATCAAATCTTCGCTGCTATCGTTATTCTCATGTAATCGCAGTTATAGCAATTGCTATGTTGTAATCGCAGTTATCGTAAATTATCCCTAGTAATTGTTCAATAGCTTTTTTGATATTTTTACGGTTTTATTGGAGTGTTTGCCGCTAGTGTGTAGGCAAATATTGGGCGATCAGCCCACTAAAGAAGTGCTTTCCATATCTTATCAACGATTCCTGGTAACATAACCGTTTATGGGACGTGTATCGATAGGTTCTTATCAGGAAACAGTGCTTAACAAAAGCACACAGCCGTAAAGCATGGACAGCACGTATTAGTGCTACAAGTTCCTAGGTGACTTTCAAAAGTGTCCCCAAAGCGGAAAGCCGGGAAGCTGTGGAAAGTTTTCAAATGTAAATTCCAATCAGCTTACCGGTGGAATGGCTACATTTATGTGGCTTTGCTGAGTGTGTGCGTGCGTGTAGTGGCGTCTGGCGACAAATCAAATCAAATAACTCGGTGCACTCAATCATTAGGGTCTTATCTCCGTGTCGAGCACTTGACCTTGTCGCAGGGTTTACCATAATTTATGTATTGGAATTTGCTTGGCTCCATTCAGAGCATTTTGGCAGAGCAGAGCAGCCGGTCCGGGCGATAAGCTGTTGGTGTTCAACAAGTGTTTCTGCATTGGTGTGTGAGTGGGAAGAGGGCTCGGCCATTAGAAGCGGAATCAAGCCCCCCAACAAGCCGGTCGGGTACAAAGTCAAACAATTGCCAAACAAGTGTTGGAGTACACGCTCTCTTTTATATACGCTCGTCCATGTCAGATGGTATCGTTGCCTTGGCAGTTCCACAATGAAAAGCAAATATAGAAATTGGACGCTAAAAACATACACACAAGAGAGAGGTGTGGGACAGATCCGGAGCAATGGTTGTTTTTAACAGCCTTTTAACTTTATCGGTATCGTAAAATCATTTTATGACTCTTGTTTTGAAATATTGGTTAGACGTCAACGGAAGTGCCTCGACCATAGGGTTTTAATTTTAAAAATTCAGATTTAAAAAGCTGATTAAAGAAAGACATTTATATAATTATTAATATATGTAGATTATTCTATAGTCTTTTGGCTGTTTTAAAACCATTTTTAAAAGGTACTTCTGCCATAATATCTGTACTGAATTCCTCACAGCGAATCTACAGCCACACTATAGCAATTATATATAATTAGGGAACAAAAAATTATATTTTACTTAAATTGGTAGAAAGTAAACTAAAAATGCAGCAAATCACCTATCAACCTCTACTACTTATGTAATATTTCCCCCCACACCGACTAACTTAACCATCTTATCGAATTTCTTATCCGGCAGGCAGCATGACCGAGGGCAAGAACTTACCCCACTCCAGTGCGGATGTCCCATTCCGCAGCAAGGAGCTGCGCAAGCAGTCTCTAATCCAGCACACCGGTCTGGTCGGGGTCATTGACGAGGGCACCAAGACCATTGGCTTCTCGATCTACACCACCCCAGACTTCAAGGAGATTGCAGCGCACCGGGTTGAGCTGAGCGTGATCACGCCCCAAGATGGCTGGTACGAGCAGGATCCGCTCGAGATGATGGCCTCGATCAACAAGTGTGCCGAGGAGGCCATCAAGCAGCTGCCCGAGCAGGGCTTCTCCGCCAGCGACATTGCCACCGTGGGCATTACCAATCAGCGTGAGACGACGATCGTCTGGGACGCTGTGACAGGCAAGCCGCTATATAATGCTCTCCTGTGGAAGGACATTCGCACTAGCACTACTGTGGAGCAGATCGTGGCCAAGGTGCAGGATCCTAATCACTTTCGCAGCAGCACTGGATTGCCCATCTCTACGTACTTCTCCGCCTTGAAAATCCGCTGGCTGAGGGACAATGTGCCTGAGGTGAGGCAGGCCATAAGGGAGAGACGCTGTAAAGCGGGCACTGTGGACACCTGGATCGTGTGGAATCTGACCAATGGTGGGTTTGTCTTCGGTTTCATAGAGGATTGTATAACTCATATCCATCCTTCACAGGCGCTCTCCACATTACCGACGTCACAAACGCCTCGCGCACCTTGCTCATGAACCTGGAAACCCAAAGTTGGGATCCCGTGCTGCTCAAGACCTTTGGCATTAAGGAGGACATGCTGCCCAGCATTCACAGCTGCTCTGAGGTGTTTGGCAAGATCACATCCGAGCGAAGTCCGCTGCGCGGAATGACCCTCAGTGGCATCATGGGCAACCAGCAGGCCTCGCTGCTAGGACAGATGTGCGTGAAGCCTGGTCAAACGAAGAACACATACCGCTCCGGCTGCTTCCTGCTGTGCAATACGGGTGACAAGCCCGTATTCTCGCGCCATGGACTACTGACCACAGTGGCTTATAAGCTGGGACCTCAGGCACCCACGATATATGCCATCGAGGGAGCTGTTTCGGTGGCAGGACATGCTCTCTCCTGGCTGCAGACCAAGGTGCGCATCCTCCCAGACTCGCGGGACGCCGAGAAATACGCAGAGATGGTGCCCACCTCCGGAGATGTGTACTTCGTGCCCGCCTTTACAGGATTATATGCTCCTTATTGGAAGCAGAATGCCCGTGGCATCATCATTGGCCTGACGCAGTTCACGCGAAAGAATCACATAGTGAGGGCCGCCCTGGAGAGTATTTGCTTCCAGACGCGCGACATCTTGGAGTGCATGCACCAGGAGTGCGGCTATGAGATCAACAAGCTACATGCCGACGGCAAGCTGACCACAAACAACCTGCTGATGCAGCTCCAGGCTGACACCATTGGGCTGCCCGTGTTCCGGTCGCAGCTTATGGACTCCACAGCCTTTGGAGCTGCCATGTGTGCCGCCCAGGCGGAGGGTGTTAATCTCTGCCAGTTTGAGCCCGAGAAGAGGTACTACGAGAACGTGCACTACGACACTTTTCTGGCCACCACAACGGATGTGGAGCGCAAGGAGCGCTATGGAAAGTGGAAGCGGGCGGTGGAGCGCAGCCTGGGCTGGGTGATCAAGCAGAAGAAGACGCGGGAGCACACGGAGGAGAACTACCGCATGCTGTCCTCACTGCCGGCTAGCATTTTCCTCATCAGCAGCTTTGCCATGCTGGTGCATTCCCTGTCCGCGGCTGGCCACTAGATGAGGCCCTGACCCTCGCATCGATTAACTCGGTTGTGATAGTAATTATTTTCCCAGGATTTCGTTTGGATTTGACAAACACACACACTGTACATAGTCCTCTTGGAGGACATTCGGTGGTTGAATGCGCTTTAAACCCTTCTGTAAATAGTTGCTAACGAAAAGCGGAGCCAGAATGAAAGTTCTGGCCAAGCTTTAAACTATTTTTAGTATCTCTTATGGCCTGACTATCTTATCCTGTTCTTGCGTTGCATATTTTCCGTGCGTCTTAGCAGTGGTTCCCATTGACGAGCTGGCCGTATCAGCCGGAATCTGGAATTGTATATAGCCAAAGTGCAAAGCGACATTTCTAATTTAAGTAGGTTCCGTACTCGTATGTGTATGTATGTATATTTTTGGTAGTGATTACGCCCCTTAAACAATAAACACAAATAATACGAATCGAAGGCAAGGCGTTTTATATAGAGATATAGCGGGAATTTAAGTATACTATTTGAACAGTCGCAGATTAAAGTCTGACTGGGTTGCAGCGATTGTACAGCAATGGAGGAGTGTCTGTACTAGGCGACAATGAATTGTTCTTGACAAGGAAATCTTTGTAACGAGCTTCTGTTTTCCAGGTTTTTGTAATAATATTGTTAAGGGTTAAGGGTTTAATAATTGTGCTTTTACCTGCCATCCGTTTCCCTCGTTGCAATCTCTCTCGCTCCATGTGGGGTATGTTTTAATATCAGGTTGTTTTCTTATCTGTCAGCGGAAATGTCAGTATCAGTTAAATATGAGCAAAGTAATCGATTGATTAATAGTTGGTGGGTGTGTTGGTGCCTTGTTATTGTCCCCAAAGGTGGTATTTAAACGATTTTAACGCTTAAGGGTGTGTCCGGGACTAGGAAGCGTCAGATCAGATTACTAAAACAGATTGGGACCCCAGAGGACTAATTAAAAACTTTTTGAGAGTTGGATTCTATGACAAATTAATAGGAGAGCTTGCAGTGCAGTGAAGGATCCATTTCAGACCCCATAGACACGATATATTCTTGATCAGCATTAACAGGCCCATCTTTCTAGCCATTCCGAAAGCAACAAATTTTTTTGCCATTTTTACTAAATTTGATAAGGGGTTACATCGTTTAAACTCTCAAAAATTTACAAAATATTGGATTTCTTAAAATTTGTTAGTTTATTTTCTTGTTTTAAAACAAATTTTAAAAGCCTTTTAGGAATTTCAGGATTCATATTAATGAGAAATATATTTCCAGGTTTTAAAATTATTATAACCTTAAAAGAAAATTCCTCTAAATATTAGTCAGGTTGAAAAACATGTGAAAATATCATCTCCATTGATCACAGGTGAATATGGAAATACCTGTGGCGGACACCCGCTGAGCGGTACCAATTCGAGTGGGAAACTTTAGAGGGACAGGATAGTAAAAGGGGGTTACCAGAGGGTCAATCAACCGTATAAACATGACGCCACATCCCCCCACATTCAGGCATATTGAGGGCTCACTGTTCAAATGGACTTCCTTTCAGCTGGGATCTCATTTAAATTGGATCTACCGATTATATACTCACTCTCTCAAACTCCAGCTCACTCATACAAATTTGTACTCACACACACAGGCTGCAGGTTGTTGTCGCTCTTGTTGTTGCCGATCCAGGTAGCCGAGGCAGGTAACGAAAACAAACGCTCACCTTTGGGCAACAACAAAGAAATTGATTTTCCCTGTTCGGGCTGAATAGTTGTGTTTTTTTTTTCTGAATCAGTGCAGGGAGAGAAACAACTAGAACCGGAATTCGTTTGAAGTTGAAGCGCGCGCAACAACCCATCAGGCACACACACCGAAGAATGTGTGGAGTTGGAGTTGCTCATTTTATGAAACCAGGTTTATGGCGATGGATTTGGTGAGGTTCAAAACACGTGAAGTGGAAATTGTTAATTTTTAGATTAAGTTTCTAAGGAATTAGGAATTGTTTTACTAGTTCATATTTAAGTGGTAACGTGGATGATATTTAAGGATTTTTATTTTCTACCTCAAGCGATATTAAAAGCCGTAATGCTCTAACTTCACAAATTCTACCCCGCATAAACCCAATATATGAGTGGGTGTGCGTTGCAGGTTGCTCTGCTCTCCAAGCTCGAACTCCCTGAGGTTCGATCCCGACTCCGGAGTTCGCATCGATCCGCAGAGCCGAGTGGTTCTGGTTGCCCAGTTGTGTTTGAGTTGCGAGCGCGGTTTGTCGATCTTTGAGTGCGCGGCGGCGTCTTTTGTTTTTTGGGTGGCTTGTTTATGTTAATCCAGATATATTTATATATTCGTGAATCGCAAAAATTGCAGAAGTAGCCATAAATTTGGCCAATTTATCGGGTTTCGAATTCGGCTTTAGAAGCGTGAGACCCCAGAGAAATGAGTGTGCAGCATAAGTGAAGAGGTGATCATCGCGGGAAGTGGCAGTTAAAGGGTCAAACCGGTTTTTCGGATAGCAGCCATGGAGCTGCCTCCAGCAACAACAAATGCCTCGGCATCCTTGCAACGTGTCGCCTCCGAGTCGAGTCTCGGCGAGGATCCAGGAGCTCGCAGCCACGATCAGGCGATGGTGCCTCCGCCTGGCCAACTGGTGGGCCATCACTACCACTACATACAGTATCCGGCTCACTTCCAGCCGCTGCAGCACCAGGAGCAACTCCAGCAGCAGCAGCTACAGTCGCCGCCACAGCTCCCCTGCCAATGTCCCTGCTCTTGCGGCCGGGCTCCTCCTCCTCCGCCCAATCAAAACCAGAATGCCTCCATGGCAGTGGCTGTGCTGGTTCATCAGCAGACGCCCAGCCAACAGGAGCTGCCGGTGAGGAGCTCTCCCCTCAAGGCCCAGTCCGCTCAATCCCTGCTCAATCACTCCTACCAGGCTTTGCACGATGATCAGCAGCAGCAGCAGCAGGAGCAACTCCAACTGGACACCTCTGCCGGAGCCGGAAGTTGCGATTGCGATCTGGAATGCACCTGTCCGGCCAGCGGAGGCAACTCCTCGTTGGCCCAGCATAAAAGAAGCCTCCTGGCTGACGCCATGCTCGGCGCCGACGAGATCACGGTCAGCGAGTCCGACAACAACAGCACCATGATCAAGAAGAAGAAGCCGCGTTCCGGCGGAGGAGCAGGTCAGCTGCCGCCGAAGACACAGCCCACGGGTGGTAGTTGCAACGATATATACCACGACACGGAGCTGGATGGCGTGGGAGGTCCTGTGCCGCCCACTTCTGGCTCGGGCATAAAGTCGCAGATCCTGGACGACAATCGACCACCGCTGCCGCCACGCCCACCGCCCAGGCCAAGGAGTAATGCAAATGGTTCTATAGGTGAGTCGGGAAAAAGGGTTGAAGAGAGAAAATTAAGAAAATCTATAAAGCAGAATTAAGAAGAATCAGTTATATATGGAGTTTCATTAACCTTTTAACGGAAAATATGTCAGTTTGCCAGGCCTGCCAGGTGATGTGCTTATATTTCAGGTTAAACCTTTGCTCAATCTTTGAAGTTTGTATCAGCAGAAGTTCTTGAGAATTTTTAGATATAAATTATTATTAAGAAACTATAAATGTTTGAAGCTTGTATACATTGCCCATTTCCCTTCTTGAAACGTAATACTTTTTATTGATTTTAATTTCTGCAATAATTATATAGAAGTTGCCTAGAAATATTCTTTGAATTCAAATAAAAAAGGTTTATCTTTCAAAAGAGAAACATTCAATCTTAATATAACAAATAATTATTTTAGAAATTTTAGAAAATATTTAAAGCCATTTCCCAATCATTCGTTAATAATCCCCACAAAGTTAATACTCTTCCTTGATGAACCCAAGTAGCTCCCTAGTAAATATATCCTGCGAAAATTAAACCCCTTTAGGACCTAGTTCACTCCTCACTTTTCTCCGCCATACCGACAGTGCTGTCCCTCGGTCTTCTCCACTCATTGAATCACAGTTTCGCCATGGTCACAGATTTTGGTTTCCAGTGATTTGTCATCCATTGCGGAGGCAGCTTCCGCTTGGCAGTTACTTCCTCATCCGCATATTCTGAGCCTGCGCAGGAGCAGGCTCTCTCTAACGCTCTCTCTCTCCAAGTCCTGGAGCTGGTGCAAAATATTTGCTTGGGGGGTTGGCGCTGAGCTAGTGTCAGTCAGGACTTTCAGTTGACACCGTTCCTGTAATTGCAACGCACACTCCGGCGCCACCTCCCAGCTTTTGTCGCTCTGTCTCCAGCCTCCAGCATCCGGCAACCCACTCCAGCCGCCAAGACCGCGCAGCTCCCAACCCAACCCGAAACCCATTCCATAAACCAAGCATCACCAGCCCCGCATCTCTGCCAGCTTCCACGGCTGTGTAGATATTTTTCTGTTTCGCTGAGGAGAGCAAAAAAAAAAAAAACGAGGAAAATAAAGAGTGAAAAACGAGGAGAACGTGTTCCGGAATTCAGCTCTTCTCCAGGATGTGTACTTAGATGATTGAGGAGCCTGTTATTGCCTAGCGGAGGAGCCATAAGCCACTGTATAACCCGTCACCATGCACGGCTATCCGGTGATGCAGTTCGTGCAGTACAGCATGCCTCCGCCCTGCTCCTGGGTGCCAGCTCCGCCGCCTACCTCCGGCAACGTCGATGGTCACCATCGCGGCTCTGGTTGGGATTGGATTTCCTGATTTTAGTACTCCAATCTAATGGGTTTTTTCTGGTTTCTACTTCTAGCCCATCGCCATGGAGCTGGCATCAAGAAGTACGTGGTTTGGTGCCTCATCTGCGGAGGCTTTAGCTGCCTGCTGGGCGTGCTCTTTCTGGGCGTCTACTTCCTGCTGCACTCCTACACCATCACGGTGGGTAATTTTGAGACCGTACCCACCTTTGTGCCCGCCACTTTGCTCATCCTCACCGGGATCTGCATCATGAGCCTGGCCCGGCGTAGGAATCGCTATAGTTATTTGGTAAGTCTCCCTTTCTAGTGTCTCCCCTTAAGCCTTTCTATAAAGTATCCTTAAATCCCTTTTAGATCAAGCTTTCTGGAGCCTGCGGCCTAGTCTCCGCTCTGACCTGCGCCTTGGTCACTGTGACCACCACCGTGCTCCACATGAGTCGTCTCCAAGCTTTAAGGGAATGCGAATATGCCCAGAAAACCCGCACCTGTACGTGCTATTCAGATCTCATCGAGTCCCAGGTGGATCGTGTGGATAAGGGTGAGTCAGGAGCTTCGACTCCATATAATCTTGGCTAACTCCTTTCCTCCCTCATTCCTTTCCAGAAGGCGTGCGCCTGGTTTTCGACTCCCTTTCGGATTGTGGCGTTGTCCACGGATCCTTGTACTCCTGCCTGAGGGCCATCTTTGGCCTGTCCGTGGCCGGTGTCCTCATCGCTGTCTTCAGCTGCATGCTGGTTTATCAGCTGCTCAGCCACGAGCGCAAGAAGATGTACTGGGAGCAGCTGGAGCTTCGCTGTCGCTCCTTGTACGCCAGTCAGGCTCCTCCTCCCTCCATGGGTCCCGGCAGAATGCTGAATTGCCGATGCTGCGAACAGTGCCATGCCCACAGGCAGCTCACCCTGCCGCTGCAGGCCACCGCCTATCCCTGGGATGAGGCCACAGTGGCGGCGGCAGCAGCAGCAGCTGCCGCAGGAGGAGGAGGCGGAGGAGAGCAACGTTTCTGGACTGCCCAGCCGCCGGGCAATTTCTACTCGCCAAATCCCGGCGGTGACGATGCTGTGGGAGGCTGCCGGGGTGGCGAAAGAGGAGCTGGAGGAGCAGGCGGCGGACGGAGTAGCAGCGGCTGGAGTTGGCCTCGGATGCCCTGGCAACGCACCACCCCGGACACAGGACGACGCTTTCGTCAGGCGGCAGCCAGTCCGGACTCGCAGTACGGCTTCAGTTCGTCCGCGGCAGCAGCCCAGGGTGACGGCAACCAGATGCTGATCGAGGAGCCCGTCGTGGCAGCTGCCTATAGTGGAATACCGCCGCCCAATGCACTGCCCTATGGGGTCTGGGGTCCTCCGCCGCCGTACAGCGATCCCAATAGCCCGGCCAGACGGGGATACTACCAGTATCTCCAGCCCACGGCATGTCTAGTGGGACAACCCGGCACTGCCTCAGTCACCATAACCCAGGAGCAGGTGCATCCCAATATGCAGCACTCGCACATTGTACATGCGCATCCCCAGCAACAACAGCAGATGCAACAGCAACTACAGCAGCTGCAGCGCCTCCAGGGGCAGTCGGCGACGCTGGAGCGGATGGACGGGCTGAGCAGCGTTGGAAATGTCAGCACTTTGGTGGCCGCCACTCGCTCCTCCGCCTACAAGTCCAAGGCGGAGTACGAGAACGCCCCATCGGACAGTGATGGTGGTAATCCCCGTGAGCGCGAGCGCTGCTCCAACACCCTGCCCACGCGGAAGCTCAAGAAGCGTCTGGAGGCGGGCACCGGAGCCAAGAGCATAGGGCCCCAGAGTAATCCCGGCCAGCAACGTCCAAATGTCCAGCAGCTGTTCGCCAAGCAGGAGCAGCAGCAGCAGCAGCAGGTGGTGCAGGCCAGTCCCCAGCAGGCGCAGCCCCAGTCCGCTGGCGTGGAGAACAATGGCTACCAGGATTCCAACGGAGCCATAGCCAAGGATCAGGCGGTGGGAGCGGATCCCGCCGAGTCGGAGGTGTACTTCGCCGACGTGAGCAGCTGCTGCAACATGTCCGTGAAGAACGACAGCTACTACGACAATGCCCAGCGCCATCAGGGGCACCACCAGGGCCACCACCATCATCATCACCAGCACCAGCACAGCAACTGCAGCCACAGCAGCGGGCAGAGCAACGCCAACGAGGACTATCTGGCTCAGCGATTCGGTCGGGGCAGGGAGCACTCTGTCCGTAGCCGGTTGCCCATTCCTCAGACGCGGCGGGAGGATGACTACGAGAGCTCCAACCTAAACATGCCCACACTAAAGGAGCAGCAGCAGCAGGCACAGCAGCTGCAAAAGGAGATCTCGCGCCAGAGCATGTGCTCCGTGGAGTCGGAGGCCAAGACGGAGTTCACCGACCTGTCACCCTCAACGCCGTGTGGCGGCAACCTGCCTCTGCCACCGCCAGCGAACTTTGCCAGCGATCCGCCGACAACGACAACGACGGGTCAGCAGTCGCCCAGCTTTGTGGCCTCTTTTCCCTACTCCTCGGAATCGCAGTGCCTGGAGGCGCACCGCCGCTCCACAAAGAACATCCATGAGCTGCTGATAGGCGGAGGCGGAGGAACCTCCTCGACTGGCGGAGGAACCGACTCGCACTACGAGGTGATCAACGACCGGGGTAATCCCTACCAGATGCAGCGCTCGCAGCAGGCCAAGCACAAGACCAAGTCCAAGACGCGTTCCCGGGAGCAGCTGGACATCTATGGAAGTGGAGCGGAGCGATCTGACTGGTCATCAGACGGGGGACATCGCATGTGAGGCCCCGAGGACCAGGAAGTGTTTGTCTAGCAGCGGTTTCACCTTCATTGTATGCTGTAAGGATAAGGATCTGTGGGGCATCATTTGTGATGGAAAAGATGCAGGGCCGGAAAGAGTTTACATATTTAAAATCCGTATCAAAATTCTTAAAAATGCATAAATATTTAAGTCGCCTTTGGAAGCCTGCCATGTTTCGAATCAAGTGAAACTGTATACTTCCGCTCACAGATCCTCCCGCAGATCCACCTTTGGTTCAGTATCGTCGCATTTGTAATGTTTGCCATCCATGAAAGGAACTCTAATTCTACGTATTAACCCCTCTCCCCATATCCTACCAAAACTATCCCGTGGACAGAGGTCCCGAACACCTTGCTTTAACTATATTTGACGCGATATCCTTTGCCTAGTTTACATAGAACCTATATATACATATATATATTAATTAACACATATGGTAGCATTGAATTGAATGTTGACAACTTGTAGCAATGATAATCTATGGATATTATATACAAATTATGTTATATTTACTGCGTATTTACATAGTTACGTATACACACACACCCATATACACAGACAAGAATATATGACTAGTTAGTTAAATGTTAGAGAGCCAGTTAAATTTATTAAAGAAGTACACCAAGTATAACCAAAACATTTTAAACAAAAAACCGAATAACTGACTTTCATTTAAAAACGATAAATATCGAAATCGGTTAAGCTAGCTAGTAGCAAAACTGGCATAACTGTTATAACATAGATCGTTTTCTTGCCTGCCATCACTAAAGCAAAATCCCCGATAGTATCCTCTACCGATATCAATTCCATCGAATATCAATTTCCTAACTAAGCGCGTAAATTCAAAACCAAAGTCTGTGTTTTTGTCTTACAATTAAAATTTGGACTTTAATGACTACACAATCAGGCTGATGTTGGATTCTTAAGACTATGGCAGCTCCCTCGATCCTCATTGGGCCAGTCGATGCAGCAACAAGAACACAGTGGTGGCTCCCAGACTCAAGCTCACCATAGAAGCGCCCGCATTCTTCCGATCCGCCACGCTGCCGTGCGGAATCTCGTTGTCGGAGTCATCCGGTTGAGGCTCTGGAGGAGCCAGCTCTTCCAGGGCCAGTCCAGTAGCCTCGTTTATGGTTCTCAGCAGGGGATAGTTCTGGTTCAGTCTCCTCGGCGCTGTCTTTACCTTCGTGAAGTCCGCATACGTATCTTCATCCAGGTCGCAGTTGCCCAGGAAATCGTCCGTATCCACGGACCACACCATCACCCCAGCCAGCCGCTTGGACATGGCATACAGCACCTTATTGGCAATGGAGCGGGAACTGTCGTAGGTCACCACATGGATGTCCTGGGTGAAGACGTTCCGCTCGGACTTGGCCAGCATCTGGCTGGTGCTAGGATCCCATTGCTGTGTCCAGCCAGAGGTGCGATTACTCAGTGTCCGACAAATTTCGTTGTAGCCCAGAAAGCCATCCTCCCGTGTGTAGGGACCCCGGAAACCGACGCCATCGCTGGCATCATTCACATTGCCCTCGGCTACTGTTTTGAAGGTGCGTCCGTAGAAGGGCAGGCCCAGGACCAGTTTCGAGGGCGGAGCTCCCAGTTTTAGCAGGTAGTCAATAGAGAATTTCTATAAAATATTTTTAGCCTTAGAAGGAGGTTTATACTTAAAAAGTTTCATGATTTCTTACCACACTTAAAGGATCATCGGCTGGAGCCGACAGCGGGGCATTGTAGCCCACCTTGTGGTCCCAGCTGCCATGGTAGTCATAACACATAATGTGCAGAAAGTCCAGGTAACGTGAGATCTGCCGGACATCATAGGCCTCATCGATCACCTTTTTGGAAGCCCCTATGGCAGAGGTCAGCAGCAGGCCGTGCTCATCAAACTCCTCGCGCAGCTCCTTTGTCAACAGGACAAAGTTCTCGCGATCCGCAGGCTTGCCCTGCCGCTGGGTAGGATACTCCCAGTCCAGGTCCAAGCCATCAAAGTTGTACTTCCTTACAAAGCTGGACACCTGCTTGACGAACTGTCCTCGCAGCAGATCGTTTGCCACTAGCTTGGAATAGTTGGCGGAGCCTTCATTCCAGCCGCCTATGGCCAAGCTGACCTTCAGATGCGGATGACTGCGCTTCAGGCCGGTCAGCTTCTCGTAGCCACCCTTGCCATACTCCTCCTTGAGGTCCTGCCAGGGATCTGGAAGGGAAAAAGGGAAGCCTTAAGAATTAGCATACATCCATAAATCGAACCACAAAAACTAACCCAACGACTTGATGGCGGCCTGGGTGATGTCCAGCCCGGCAAAGGCATACACCACATGGGTGCACAGGCTGGGATCGAAGTTGTCAATGCCATAGGCGCCCTGCTCTGGCCGGTAAATGGCCCAGGTGGAAATGTAGCAAACCACCACCTTGTCGTGTGAGGGTCCTGCGGGAATAGGGAGAGGTAAAACAGTTAGCAACCTACCCCATACTGTGGTCTGGGCAACTCACCTGTCCTGGCAGCCACTGAAGCCCACAAGCTGCACAGCAGAAGGAGCAGCCAAGCTCCCTTTAACGTCATCTGTGTGCGGTTGATTTCTAGAGGAGGTGGAGGAGGAACCCAAGCAGAATTGAGTTAAATGGTTTTGCGTGGTTGCTCTGGCCACAATGTTGTGACAATTTATAATTCCAATTCAGCTCAATTGGCGCTTTAATTAAAAGGGGAAAAGTGAAAGGCAGCCCAGAAGTGAGTGCAAGATGGAATGGTATATAATATGTAGTATTGTACTCTTGCGAGCGTCTTCAGAGATCAACAATAAACAAACTGAGATGCCTAGCTTTGCTTTTTTGGGGCTCTTGAATTTATAAACAATTATTCATGGGGGATTGCCATCTATCATAGTCAAAGATGAACAAAGTTTTAATAGAATATATGAGCATATAGAATATATAGATTTATACAAATATATATAATATTAAATATATAGAATATATAGAATTTTATATATATTTAACCTATAAAGAATTCTGGAAAAACTCATGAAATTTTTATATAAAAAACTACTCCGTGAATCACTACACTCGATCTTAAGATCTCAAGTCCCAGCCAAGTTTAATGACAAAGATGTCTCTTTGTTCTTTTTAATTTCGATTTTCTTAGGTCTGGATCATTCCATCATTTAATGGCCAGTTATTATAAAAGCAGTCTGCCGATCTGAGCTGGTCCAACCTGATTCTCAACTTTCGCCGGCTTTTTCGCCCTTATTTAGCTTGTTTACTTGCAAGTTTTGGTGCAGCGACCAGAACCAAGTTGGCCTGTGAATCATGCGATCCGTGGAGCAAACAAGTTCACCTTGATATCTCGGCTCTGATAACGACGGCATGAATAGGCACTTAGGAGATTGTAACTCTTTGTAAAAGCTGGGAAAAATAGGAAGTGTGCGGAACCAACCAAAAAACAAAGAAAATTGGATGGAAAACAAAGCCTAGAGCAGTTTCACTTTCCGGCATGTTTTTACATATTTTTGCGCTTGTGCATATTAATTTGTTGTATTTTTTATGTATTTTTTATTTCTTGTCTTCAGGCTTGAGGCAAACCGGAATCTGGCGTTCATCACGAGTTGGGATCGCCGACCAAAGAAGAGTCAAAGCCGCGAGACATGTGAAAACGGAATCACAATACGAGTACGAAATCGAAATTGAGAGGAAAAAACCAGGCCATAAGTCTGCTCCAGAACAAACATTGAACAGAGATTTGGGGTTTGGAGGGTCAGCAGTGGTTGATGGGTTGCGCCTGCGCAGCGGAGAGGAAGTGGAAACCCACTTAAAGTGGAGAAACCGAGGGCAATGCCAAAACAAGTGCGTTCGTTGTTCTTGCCGCGAGAATACGTTAATAGGCGTTAACGCACGAGTATGTTGGGGGACGTGGGGTTTTCGTATTCCAGACTATGCGCCATAGGTTTTATTACCCGAACTTGAGGGGCTATTCCGATATATGCAACTCCAACACTCGCGACGGCTCGAGACTTCGCACCGCCTTCGAAGGCAGCTCGCTTATAACTGAACTCGTCTCGGCTCTTTCTGGTGGAAGCGGCGTAAATTGATACATAGAGCCAGAGCCACTCAAGCCGAACCCGATCCGCCACATCCGCGGCCACAGCGAACCAAACCACTCTCCCTCGAGTCGTGCCAGAGACTTTAATGCCAAGTCGCCGAAAAGAACCTAAAAAGCTATGGGAGAGAAAATAAATACAAAAAGAGAGCTTTTAAGAGCGAGTTTATTTAGTTGTGAGTTGAATCATCATTAGACATAATATTTGTTCTTATCATTCATGAAAGTAATTTATTATTATTTATTTACAATTAAATGGATTTACTTGCATTATTCATAGAAAGGGAACATGAAATAAAGATAAAATATTATTTTTAAATATCATTTCCCAGACACATTATTTTATAATATATTTATATTATCTAATATTTGAATTTTTTAATAAAATGGATTTTTATTTATATTTTGTAATATTATGAATATTTTTGTTGATTTAAGTCTATTTTTCTAATTATCAAATATTTGCCGTTAATGAATAAATGAAAACTAGAAAGGCATCCAACCTCCTAAAGCCGAATGAGAATACCCTTACAGCTTTCACTGGATTCATGGGATCGCATAGTAAATCTATCATAATTAAGCCAAAAATGCATTAATTTCAATTCGGAAAGCTGTTCTAAGTTTGCCTTTTGAAGAATAATAAATCTGCATACTTAAGTTGAAATTTAAAATTTTGACCATTTTTGAAAATTTTAACGATGTAACCCCTTATCAAATTTTGAAAAAATGACTAAAAAATGTTTTTCCCCCGGACATGGCTCAAACGATTCAACTGTTGACGCTGATCAAGAATATATATGCTTTATAGGGTCGCAAGTGACTCCTTCACTACGTTACTAGCTCCTAACTAAAATTAAAAATTTTATTTTGGGAAAAATGTTAAAAATCTATAGGTTCCACTACACGGTTTAGTTGAATTTGTTTGCCCTTATATGGCAGGAATTTGAATTTAAATTTGGCAGTTAAATTATAAATAATAGAGTTATAAATAATATTTCAAAACCAACAATACTTTTGCTGGAAAACACATATATGTAAGATCAGGTAAAAATATTTAAAAATCAAGCATTCCATGCACTTGAAATCATATAAAAAAGAAAACATGTGAAAGATATAATCCCCCAAATCCACAACAGAACTCGCAGAGAGAACAAGCAAACGTATTTTTAAAAACCGATCCCAAGGCGCGCTGAAGTTATCGGAGTATCGGCCCAAGCAGCGATAGCCAGTGCCATCACTTGCCTCTTGGACTTCAAAGTCAGAACGTAAACAACTGCGTACACGGAGAAATTTGTAGGAAAGCGCAGCGGCAGGGCAAGAGTACGAACCACAGCCAGCACACAGACACAGACACAGATCTTCCAAGCTCGTGCCGTAGCCACCATCGATGGACGTAGACGAGGACAGTGTGGCCACTGGGGCGGCGTCCGCCCGCAAGCGCCAGCGCCGCAACGCGGATTCCGGCGACACGAGCGGACATGTCGAGGCAGAGGCGCAGCAGCAGCAGCAGCAGATTGGGTAAGTGACAGGCATGTGCAAGAAGCTCTTCTTCTTCAGCTTGGATAACAAATTGATTTTTTTGTTTTGTTCTCTGGGCCAAAGCGAGGAGAAACCTGTCAGCGTAGACAGCGTTGGGAACAACAACAATAATAACGAAAAGGGCGATATGATGAGCAAGGAGCAGGCCACAGCTGTGAAGGATAAGCAGGAGCAGCCAGAGGCTACAAAAGAGAAAGAGGTGGCAGGCCCCTCTTACCAGATGTGCCAGTTATCCTCATCCACGGCCGCCATTGCCGTGGTGGCCAACAACAAGAGAAGCCGCACCTGCAGTGCCACCACCAACGATAGCGATGATGAAGAGGAGGAGCAGGTGGCAGAGCCAGTGCCACCAATTGACTCTGATATCACGCAGGAGCAGGTGGCAGAGCCAGTGCCACCAATTGACTCAGACACCTCACCGCGTTTTAACCAGCGCCATATCCCCCGTACACGCTCCTATCGCCGCATTAGCGTAGAGCTCCTAGCCACGGTTACCGACTCCAGCAGCGACAGCAGCAGCGATTCCGACGATCCAGGCGAGGCGGCGCCGCTGCTTGAGACCGCTGAGGCAGAGAGCGAGGTGGTGGAGGCAGCCCAAGAGGTGGATAATGCAGATGACGCCTCTTCATCCAGCTCTTCCAGCGACAGTAATGCCATATGGCGTCAGTATGACTTCTCCAGCGATAGTGATTCCACGATGGAGGTGAGCAGGTGACCAGTATAGAGATTATCCGTTATTAATCCTCCCCTTTAGCAGGAGGACGACGGGGTGGAGTTTCATGACACGGAGCCCAATGAGACCGTCGAATTTGCCGTCACTGAGGCCATGTGCAAGTGCAAGGGCAAGCCTGCCTACAGCTGGATCAGTGTTCAGGAGCTGATGCAGCGGGAGCACAACATCATCAACCGGATTGGTTGGCGTGGCGGTCACACGTCAACTCAAAGCTTTGCCCAGGGCTACTATGGCTCCCGCCTGGTGATTGAGCAAATGTCGCTGCTGCACGAGATGTCCCAGCACTCGGGTTGCGTCAACTGTCTCAACTTCAATCGCTCCGGCGACTTGGTGTGCTCTGGCTCCGATGACCTGAACATCATTGTCTGGGACTGGGCGAAAAACGAGCCGCGTCACAAGTTCCGCTCTGGTCACAACATGAATATCTTCCAGACCAAGTTCATTGACAGCGCCGGCTGCTTGGACATAGTCTCCGCCAGCCGGGATGGTCAAGTGCGTCGAGCCGTTGTTCCGCCCTCGGGGGGCATTACCAAACCCACGCGCCTTTACTCCCACACGGATGCCGTGCACAAGATCGTTGTGGTGCCGCTCAGTCGGCACGAGGTGATGAGCGCCGGCGAAGATGGGGCCATCAAGCACTTTGATCTGCGCACCAGCACCGAGGCCACCACAATGCTGCGCTGCGTTCACCCGAGCCCGAATGAGCGTAGTGGAAGACGGCGAGACCGGGTGCGACTTTTTAGCATTGCGCATCATCCGTTTGCCCCGGAGTTCTGCGTCAGCGGGTCGGATGACAATTTGCGGGTCTATGACAAGCGCAAGCTGACGAAGCCCGTCCATGAGATGAACCCGGGCCGGCTTCATCCTGAAGTGAGCATGTGCCGAGCCCCAGGCCAGGCCAAGTTAATCTCTATTCTCTCTTCTCGTTTGTGCCCAGACCACAATCACGCAGATTACGTGTGCCGTTTATAATCACAGCGGGAGCGAGATCCTGGCCTCCTACAGCGATGCGGGCATCTATCTGTACGACAGCAGGAACTACACGGAGGGTGAGACTCTTCACTGCTACGAGGGTCACATGTAAGCTGTTCTCCTACTCCAACTAGCCTCCACTTAATGCTCCTCCACAGCAACAGTCGCACTATCAAGGGCGTCAACTTCTTTGGCCCGCGTTCCGAGTACATTGTCAGTGGCAGCGATTGCGGCAACATATTCTTCTGGGAGAAGCAGAGCGAGGCTATTGTCAACTTTATGAAGGGTGACCATGCCGGTGTGGTCAACTGTCTGGAGCCGCATCCTTGGATGCCAGTGCTAGCCACCTCGGGCCTAGAGCATAAGGTCAAGATCTGGACGCCCAATGGACCAGGCAGCGTAGGTTTCATAAAAATGTATATTAATCCAAGATTATGCCAAGGATTTGCTTTCCCCCCATAAAGGTTCCCAAAGACGATACTCTGAAGCTACTGCTGCAGCGTAATTTCCGGCGCAATGTCATAGACACCGACTTTGACATCAATCAGTTCCAATACTTTATCCGTCAGTTCCTGGAGTCCAGCCCGGGTCCCCGTAGAAATCGTCGTGCTCGACATTCCGAGCAGGGGCAGGACACCAACCAGGAACATCATAGTGATAACAGCAACAGCGGCGGCAGCACCCCCACCACAAGCGTCGACTCCAGCCCCGCCCATCCGGCCTCGCAGCAGCAGCAGCCGCGGCGCCGCAGTGACAGCAACAGTTCCGACGGCTCCAATGGCGATGGAGAAGCCGCCGCTGCTGCCCTGGACACACTGCGCTGCCGCACGCAGTGATGCTGTGTGCCTCCAAAGACCCTGCCGTGGGATGGGAGCTTTTGAAGCCCAGCGTCCTCGGCTTAACTTTTTGTTGAATTGAAAGCGTTTCTGAAGCTGTGAATTTATAATCGTGTAACACATAAGTGCGCATATATTATTTTTAAAATGGTTTAATAAACACTCACTGAGATGAGGAAGTTGCAAGGCTATATGTCGGGGAATATAATAATAATATATATATATATTAGTATATCAATTATTCATATTTTATCCCAATATTAAATATATAACTTTATTTTGCCTAAAGTCCCCTCCGTAATGGGGTTTTCCTTACATTTTTATACATCTTTACCAGGCGATCAGGTAGAGGCTGGATCCTGGAGACGCTGGCTCGCAAATGAGCAAAAAACAAAGTTATTTGCAAAATTTTAAAAAGTTTATAAAATATATAATCTACTTTAATAGCTCTTTGGCTTAAACAAAAAAAAAACCAACAGTGTTTAATACAACCGTCCCCACATGGGATTCATCACATGCAGGAAACAGGCTCCTTAGTCATTGGTCTGGCATATGAGGGCCACGCTCCGCTTGACCCAGTGCGAGGGCTTGGCATGGGTATTCAGCAGCAACGGGACCACATAGTTCGTGGAGTGACCCGTCGTGGAGAGCGTGCCTTTGCGCTCACCGGTCTTGTAGAGCGGACAGCGATAGCGCGAGCCATCGGTTAAGTCCAGAATGGCCACCGGACGGAAGAAAATCACGGGCATGGCGTAGACGAGCACCTTGGGGAACTGCTCCACCAGCACACTGTCGCGCCAATCCCAGCGGGCACCCTCCAGGAACAAACCATTGCAGTACACGCCATCATCCGGCGGCGACGCCTTCGTCTCCACCTTGAGCACATCGTAGTCGAAGGTCAGCGTGTCGATGGGTATCTTGTACTTGCGGGCAAAGTTCTGCATGGCACCGGTGAGGAAGGCCTGGGTAAAGAAGAAACCCGACAGCCAGAAGGTGGGCGGCTTTCCATGGTGATGCCAGTCGTGCAGCCAGTTAAGCCGCTTGTACAGATCCTGGACGTAAGAGCCGAGGGGTTTCAAACACGGATACGACTTGGACATCCACTTGGATGGAATGCGGTTGAACTTCATGGCCGTCATCACGTTCTCCAGGTCTGGCGTCATCACTATAATACCCTTGATGCCCATGGCCAGGTCTCGGCAGGAGGCACGGATTTCCTTCTGCAGCTTGAGGAAGCGCTCCATCTCCTGGACCACCACCGTGTTCATCGACTCGTTGTAGTCAACGGGATACTTCTCTGCCGCCGCCTCAATATCCATATCCGCCGGCATCTCGCGCTCAATCTGCTTGATTGTGTCCAGTATAACCTGCTCCACACTCACACCGGCTCCAGCAGATCCCGCCGCCTCGCTGCCCAGCAGCAGGATCATCGAATCCAGCAAGGTCTTGGTCGTTTGCATATCCCTGGTGATGCCTGAATTGGCATGCAGCCCGTATACCTCAGGTGGCGCTAAAGAAGGTATATTTTCGTCCAAATACCGCAGGATCTCGCGGTGCTCCGTCTTGCGCGGCAGAATATAACGATCGTCGCTGGCGAACCTATAACGATTGTCTAGCACCACCTGGGCATTGCAAAAGTCCGCCAGGATCGTGACAATAGCCCGCCGATCCCAGTTGTCCGTCACTCGACCGCCATAGTTGCACTCGCTGGTCAGATAGGAGATGGCATCGTAGGGCACATGTTCGTATTGATTTAAGAGCATCTGAAGATTAGAGGAGTTTACTAAAGATTGGTTTTCCACTCCCTCCACTAACTTACGCTCAGCTGCAGCACAGATATCTGCAGATCGGACTCATTGAATCCATAGGCTATGTTCCAGCCCAGGGGTCCGTACTTGCGACGCTCCTGGACCACGGCGTGGAAGAAGCAGATGCCGTAGAGCAGCCTGGTGAAGGCGCGATCCTGCTTGGCACAGCCCGTATAGAACTCGTAGTCATTGATGGGCTCCGAGTTGTAGGAACGCATTAGGTTCTCCTTGAGCCCGGTGGGCGGTTCATTGGTCATCTTGACGCCATTCTGGAGTATGGTGACCGGGAACTGGGGTGTGGGATAGGCTGTTAGCCAAATCCTGAAGTTGGCTGTAAGAAAATCAAGAAAATCCTTTAAAGAAAGCTTCATAAATGCACTTTGGAGTTACTCCAACCTTGGGTATTAAAGGTGTCCATGTTTTCCCAGAGGTACTCCAGGTAGGGCATCCAGGAGGCTGCCAGGTGACAATTCTGCAGGCACACCCAATAGCCCATCTCCTGGGCATTCTTAATCAAGGCCGTGGCTATGGGACCCTGTCCCTGACCCAGGGAAATGCTCTGGAACGTCTCCTCCTGTCCCATCTTCTCGGCAAAGGCCAGCAGGGAGCCCAAAGGATCAGCACCCGGCGAGAGTATAAACACCAGTGGAGTCAAAGCTGTGGAATCGGCATACGACTTGGAGATATCGAACTCCGGCGGGGTCACATACTGATCGCCAATGCACTGGGCAATATAGATGCGCACCGCCAGGAAGACAGAGTCAGGCCGCAAAGCCTTCAGCACAATCATCTTCTCAAAGGCGGTGGTCTTGTCGTGCCAGGGAGCAGGCAGCGGAGCCGTTTCCGGCGAGGAATGGTCGTAGATGGCCTGCCAGGCGGTGAGGTTATTCTGGAAGTGGGACACAATGCCCTTCAGCTCCTTAAGCTCCTCCAGTCGGAGCACATTGAGCCAGACGGTCTCCGTTATCCAGCTGGGATTCGGATTGGGCGGTATATTGGTGGACTCCTTGGCATTGGTGACCAGGTGGGCAAAGTGACGCATTTCCACCTGGCCAGTGCCCAGCATAATCCGCGCGGTGAGGATGAAGGAAAAGAGCAGCTTGTCCTTCTCGAAGATCGAGCGGCAGACATTGTTGTACAAATTCCGGGTGAAGCCGTCCACCAAAAACTTGATGCGGCGCGGCAGATCCTTGGACTTGTTGGCCGTCTCAATGGAGTACATGTAGAGATTGATGTACCAGTTCAGGGAGAACTGGTACATGGGATCGATGTTGGGCAGATCCGTGATGGAGTAGTACAGGATGGAGGAGTGCACGGCTACGGGCTTGTAGTTGAGCCGGAAGGCCTCGATCTTGGCCGAGGTCTCTACGGCGGCCTCCTGCTTCTCCACAATGTCCTTGGACAGACCCTTCGACTCGGCCAGTATCTGAATGGCCGCCTCGTTCTCCAGAATGTCGCCGCCGGCGCTTAGCGTCTTCAGGATCATGTTCTCCGCATCCCGGAGAGCTCCCTTATTGGCGGCCGCCTCGGTAGTTAGCATGATGCGCAGCTCCTGCAGATCGGGCCGCTCCTTGGCCACCACAATGCTGAGCAACTGATCCATCAAAGCATTCTGGGTGAGCGCAAAGTTAATGACGGTCACCTTGTTGAAGGTCTCCGGCAGGAAGTGCGGATTCCGCAGGTTGCAGGTCATGTACAGGCGAAAGTTTGGATTGACTGGCACCACGGTCTCGCCCAGGCTGATCTGCTTGACGCCACCCTGGACGAAGGTCTGGTGCATCAGGATGGGATCCAGCGGCACCTCAAGCTCCTCCTGTACATTCTCGATGATCACCGGCGTGCCATACTCGAGGGCCTCCGCAATGACCTTCATGTAGTTGCCCTGGTTGAACTTGACGCAGTTCAGCCGGTTCTTGCGCTCCATGTTCTTCAGCCAGTTGTTGGCCTGCGCCTGCGGATCGATGAACAGGCTGTAGCGGCTGGAGTTGGCCGAGATGATGGCGTTCTCCGTGGAGAAGTCATCGTTGGGCAGGCCGTCCAGCTGCCAGTTCTGGATGGTGACCTCCAGCCCCAGCACGTTCGTGATGGAGTACTTCTCGGAGCAGGGAATCTTCAGTTCGGTTACCTTCTTGAACCAATCGTTGACGCAATCGCTGCGATACTGGAGATTCACCGCCGACAGGTAGGCAATGATGCCGCAGGAGATCAGCACGTCGCCGGGCAGGTGATCGTACAGCTCCTGCAGATCCTCCGCCGCCTTGTTCCAGCGCGACTTCTCGCCGCCCAGTCCCCCGATGAGAGCCTCCGCCCGGAGTAGCTTATTCCGACAGCTCTCGGCATGCTCCTCCGTCTTCTGCATCTCCTCGTTGGCCTTGTCCAGCTCGATGTTCAGTTGGGCCACCTTCTCCTCGAGGGCCAGGGCCAGGGCACGTTTCTCGGCCAGGAACTCCATGGTGTCTGCGTACTCCTTCTCCGCCCCGGCCAGCTTGGCCTTCTTGGGCGCCACCACCTTAGCCACCTCGTCGTACATGTCCATGGCTATGATCCACTGGCACAGACCCTTGGCGGCGCTCGACGCCTTGGCCACCACCTTGGGATCAAAGTCCTTGTTCGGTATGAACTCCTTGCGGATGCGCTTCATGATGTCCGGCGGAATGTTGTCCTTGTCGAACTCCTTCAGTGCCGGCAGGAAGTTCATCTCGCCCAGGAGACGCTTGCTGGGCCCCCAATAGTCCTGCACCATCTTTCCGCTGGACGGATCAGGGATGCGCTCCGCCGGAATGCCCTTGATCACACAGACAGCGGCCATCACGAGCTTGATAACCGGCGGAGGATTCTTCATGGACTTGACCAGCGTTATGTCCGCGGGCTTGAGGGTATTCAAGGCGCTCAGGGCATCTTCCAGCACAGGTATGGCCTTGGCCAGATCCCTTTCGCAGTCGTGCTTTAGGACCTGGGCAGCCTCGGCCTGCACGGAGGCCACCTCCTCGTCGCGCTTCACCTGCTCGGCGGCGGCGCTGGCGGCCAGCGTTTCCTTGTTGATTTCCAGCATCATCTTCCGCGAGGCCTCCGCCAGGGCCACCAGCTTGGGCTGCAGTGCATTCAGATCCCTTTGCATAATCGAAATGGCGGCCGCTGCCTGGGCCAGGGTATCCAAACCGCCAATGTAACGCATCTTGGCCAGCATTGTCTCGCTCTGCTTGCGCTCGATGAGGGTCTGGAAGGAGCGGATCAGCTCGATGAAGGAGGCATTCGTCTGGTAGATGTGACGCCCGGACATCTGGCAGAAGGAGCGCGTGACCCTTGCCGCCGTCGTGTGGAAATACTGGCAGGTATCCATGATGGCCAGCTTGATGTCCTCGTTGGGCACATTCACATCCACCAGCGACATCTTGGCTATCATCTGCAGGGCCTCCTCCGGCCAGCTGTCGTACCAGTCAATGGTGCAGCAATTCACCAGCGAGGGATACAGGCGCACCCGCGTCCTCAGCGCATCTCCAATGGGCGAAAAGCTGAGCACAATGTGCAGCTTTTGCTTGCAGCGTTCCACGAAGAAGGAGAAGACCTGCAAAGCCGAGACATCGATGTTACGATTGCCTCCCTGGGCCGCCAGGCGCACCATTTCCAAAACCTCCTGTTTCTCGTCAATGGGAAAAATGTTGGGCACCTCGCCTTGGTTCAGCAGGCAATCAATGTCCTGCAGGAAGAGCTCCATTTTGATTTGGTTCTCGGTGATCAGGAAGGTGGTGTGCTTGTTTAAGCCGCCCGCCTCCTTGAGGATTGCCTTGATGTCATCATGCCACTCATTGGCCCCATAGCTCTTGGTGATCTCCGGCTGGAAGAACGAGGTCTGGACCATATTGGTGGCCAGCTTCGTTAGCGACTGGCGTCCCGAACCGCCTAGGCCGATGAGCAAAGCACTGGCTCCCTGAATGGAAATAATGCGGCAGATGCGATTCAAGTGCTGCAGGGCGAAGGTGAACAGGGTGATGTCCATCTTGGAGCGGCGCGTGGAGTTGTAGTCCGCCAGGCTGGCCAGGGCCAGGTTGAGGAAGACCTCCGTACTAGGCACCTCCTCATAGCGCCGCTCATCCGGCACGCTGTCCTCGTCAAAGTACATGCCAAAGAAGACACTGGTGGCGGCTTCCATGGTGAAGACTTGCTCGTCTTTGGTCTGGGAAAAAAGGAATGAGGGAGTTTTCATTACCAAGATCTCCTAAACTCACCTGGACACAATAACGCTCAAAGACCGTCTCCACCTTGTCCTTAAAACTGGTCTTGAGGCACTCGTTCAGCTTCTCAAACATCCACTTCCGATCGATGTCGTCCACCAGGCGATCGTAGAAGACCCGCATGGCCTCATGGTACCACACACGCACAAAGATCTTCTTGTCCGAAACAGACTCCTTCCGCACCAGCGTGCATCCAGTCACCACCCGGGAGATGTCCCGCAGATTGAATATATAGTGGGACTTGGCGGGCGTGGCTCGTATCTCGGACTGCACACTCTTGTAGATGCTCTGCGTGGCACTCACTATCTGGTTGGTGACCACGAATACATCCTGACCATGCCCAGATCGCCGGAAGCCATTCAGAGCCACGTTCAGGAATATCCGGAACATGCTGTCCTCGCTAAACGTGTTGATCGAGTAGACATTGAAGTGGTTCAGGAAGCGGGCGTAGACATCCTGGCGACTGCCTCCGGGCAGGCCACAGGCGGCCATGATCAGCACGTTGTGGATGAACACCTTGGAGCTGTCTCGCAGATCGTAGACATGGCCGTAGTCAAAGTACTGGCGGAGCAGCTCCAGCGGTGGCTGGGCCCCATAAACCTCCTTCACCGGCATGTTCATATCGTCCACAAAGAGCACACTCTGCATGCCCTTGGGCGGACCATATATGCCGCGCTTCCACTTCTGCAGCTTGGAGATGAGCAGCTCCTGACACTGATTCGCTGAAATCATCACTGTGAATGTAATAAATCCCGTTTCGTACACCTCCTTGTCCAGCTTGTTCATCAGATAGTTCTGAATGTAAACCGTCTTCCCAGTGCCCGTGGGTCCCACCAATAGCATCCGCTTCTTGTGCTCTACGTGCATCTTCAGAAGGTGGATGTAGCGGGCCGTGTCCACCGTGGGAACAATTACGCCCGTCTTTGTCTCCTCCACATCCATGCGCTTGGCCAGCTCGGGCCAGTTGCGCCAGGCTCCGCGCTGCTTATACAAGAACACATAGTCCACAAGCTGACCTTCGGTGGGCGGTGTTATCTCCATCTTGCCCAGGGGCTCTGGCAGAGGTGCGTCATCATTGTCCCAGAGCTAAGGAGGAAAGAGAAACCTATTATAATTCCGGAAAATCCTTCTATTCCTACCCTCACCTTTCTCAAAAACACATCAAACTTCTCCCTGGAAGCCGTGTCCAGCACTCCACCCACTCCCCAGACTAGGGCAAACAGTATGGCCGCCTGAAAGTAGCTCGTCAAGTACTTTTGATAGTCCTCCGGATTCTCCTCGATGGCCTCTGCTATCTGCATCTCGAAGAGATCGAGAGTGGTCAGCATGCAGTTGAACTCTCCGGGCTTCACAAACTGACTGCAATTCCTCCGGATAAAAGTTTGGCACTGCAAGGAGAGTTGAGGAGGTATAGCTTCAGCAGTTCCAGTTACCGAGACTGATACCCACCGGCACCAAGAGCCAGGACAGTAAAGCCAACACATATTCCACTCCCTCTTCATCCGCCCAACGGGGATCCGCCTTCTTCAGCCAACTGTTGGCAAAGGCCCGCCATCCCAGCGTGGTGGGCTCCATGTAGATCATGCCGCAACGGGACACAGTGGCCGGCGAGGCCTGCGCCAAATCCATCACCTCAAAAACCATAGACATCTCGTGGGTCATGGTGATTACTTCGCCACTGGTGAGGCACAGCTTTTTGTTGTCATCCAGCACAGTGTTCATGTTCTCGATCCAAACGGCATCCACGGGGCCGTCAAAGATGACCTGGAAGGGTGACAATTAATCGTTGTCAAAGCCAAAGCCCAGGAATACTCACCCATTTCCTGTCCGGTGTGGGGGTCATGGCGAAATCACGAAAAATCTTTGCCACCAAGCCATCGGTCCACTCGTAGGAGATGGGATCAAAGGAGCCATAAAGCTGGTTCATGGTTATGGACTTGGGGTTCATGATGCCCATCTGTACATGCTGGAAGTAGCTGCTCTTCTGCGGCGCCTTGATCTTCAGCGCTGACATCACCTTTGCCAGGACCTGCAGGGTCTTGGACTTGCCCGCCAGTGGCTCACCCACCAGCATGAAGCCATGCCTAACGATGATCATCTCGTACGTCTGGATGACTTTGGTGAGGAAGCTGGGCGCCGGCTCCAGTACCTCCTCGGCGCAGACCCGCTTAAACTCCTCCTCCACCAGGGTGTAGTCAATATATGGCAACTTGATGCCCGGAAAGATGTCCGAGATGATGCCCTCGAACAGTGGGACATCGAATGACAAAAACTTGGGCAGATTCACATCGATGAGACTGCGCAGGAGCAGTATATCCTCCACCTCGTCGGGGAACTGCTTCTTGATGTTGCCGCAGGCGGAGAGCACCGTCTTCACGGCTCGCATGCCGTAATCGTAGTGGTTCTGGCTGGACAACTGCTCCGAGCAGAGCCGGTATGTGGTTACAATCTTCACAGCCAGCTTGCGGGCATCCACAAAGCCGTAGGAGTACAAGGAGATCTCACCAATCATGGCATAATCCGGCACCATCATGGCCACCGACCGGAATAGAACCTTCAGATTGTCCGGCAGCTCCGAGCGGCCCGCATAGCCGGGATTCATGGTGATGCAGACATAGCAGGCGGGATTAAGCGTAAGCTCGGTGCCCTCGAACATAAACTTGGCCACATTGCCGCGAACCGCCTGTATAATGAGCAGAATCTGCTGGGCCACCACGGAGAGCACCTCCAGCTCGATCCGATTGAATTCATCGAAGCAGGCCCAGGCTCCGCACGAGGCCAGACCCTTGAAGAACTTGCCCATGGCCTTGTAGTCCAAGCCATCGGAACAGTTAAAAACCTTACACTGAACAGCCAAAGCCTTGGCCAGATCCTTGGTGGTCTCCGTCTTGCCTGTCCCCGCCGGTCCTTCAGGAGCTCCGTTCAAGTGCAGCTGATAGGCACCCACCAGGGTGCGGTAGCAGCGATCCGTCAGCGGGGTGATCACTAGCCTATCGGAGTTTCCCAAATACTCGTTGGCGAAGGGCACCGTGGCATTGATGATTCGCACCCAGGTCTTCTCGTCCTCCCAGTAGTAACGCATCTGGGCCAGCCACTGGAAGTCGAACTCGCTGCTTATCTTCATCCGGATGAGCTCCTCCGTCACGTCCTTGGCATGCACATCGATCACAATCAGCGACTTGATGCTGATCCTGTTGAGGTTGCTGATCTTGGGCGACCGAACCAAGGTCACCACGTCGGTCAGCTCCTTGGCCACCTCCTGGAAAAAGTTCTGCATGACGACCTGGTTGCCGCCAAAGGTGCGACGCAAGCAGCTGTGGACGCGGGCGGCCCAGTATACCTGGGAAATGGCCAGCACGGTCATCTGTGGCCACTCGAGAACCCATTCATGCCGCTTTAGCTTGGGATAGTGGACAAAGGAGAGCTCGTTCTGGTAGCGCACTGCCTTGAGCATCTCATCCTCCACGCCGATGAGCCACTTCTCCACACTACCTCCAGCAGCAGCCGTGGAGACTGGTTCTATAAAGTCAATTGACTCCTTGTCGCTGCTCAACATGGCCAGGACATTCTTGGCCGAGTCAAACTGCAGGCTGTTGATGCCCTCGAAGCACTTGCTGAGATGCGGCAGCACGCGGAGCGGATCCTTCGTCTCGGAGAGAATCTCCAGCATCTCGTCGTTAGCCAGGAAGAAGAACCGCGGGAAATAGAGGCGCTTCTTCTCCAGATAATTGCTAACGCCGGTGGCTATGTCTTCGAGCAGCTCATTGGCCTTCTGCAGGGATTCAAGGAGTCCCGCCACTGGCGCCGTTTCCATCACCAAAGGCTGGCGTAGCACCAGGCCCATGTTACGGGTGTACGTTTGCTCCACAATAGTGAAGAGACGCCCCTCCTCGGGCATCTGGGCCACAATGTCCTTGGAAGAGAAGATGGGCAACAAATACAAGTAGTTGGCCTGCACCTTGCCCCACTGGTCCAGCGTCTCGTTGACCCGCATGATCTTCTCGTACCAAGCTCGAACTTCCTCCTCGCAGGGCTTCATGAAGGCTGAACCGCGCATGGCCAGCGTCTTGAGGATGTGATCGTCCAGCAGGGCCTGGATGTCGTCCAGGCTGCTCAGGATCTGCACGCCCGTCTCCTTGTACGGGCCGTAGGGAAAGACTCTGCTCTCCCACTCCTTAATCATGGCCTGCAGGGCATTCCACAGCTGCAGCTCCTTGTTGGCCCCAATGCTGATGATCTCAAACTGGTCGAGGATTGGGTCCAGGCCCGAGTTGAGGATCTTGCGCAAGGTAGTCCCGGCATCGGGGGTAACATCAAAGCCTGCAATTTCGGACATTTCCTTCCAGTGACGCTTCCTCAAGGCCGGATTGCACATGGTATTCACGATGAAGACGCCGGTGGTGAAGTCCTTAATTGACTGGATCATCGATGTGCAGAGGCGCAGCGGCACAGGATGCTTGGCTGGGTCGGGATCCTCCGTTTGACCCTGCGGAAACAGAAAAAGTGTATATACATCAAGAAGTGTATTCTCTAGAATCTCACCTTGAACTTGCACACGGGATTGTCGATGAGATCCTGCTTGATCTTGACCCTGTAGTACTTCTGATTTTTCTGGAACTCCTTCAGGTAGTCGTCCGTGGTGGTCTCCACAAACCGAGGCTCCAGGTACTCAAAGGGTCCGTCGTTCCACACGCTCAAATACCGCTGCCACTCAATGCAGCACCTGGGGATGGGATTAGTAGGGAAACCACATCTTCAAGGGCTCGAATACATACTTCATAAGCTCGGCGAAGGGATACACAAAGGTCTTGATCACCTCCAGCGTGGGATACATGGTCTGGGCAATCTTGAAGAGCTTCTCTTCCTTGTTAATCCACGCCACGTAGTCGTCAAAGGTCTTCAGCTGATCAATAAAGTTCTGGAGGATTATGTAGCTGTCACGGAACTTGTCCGGCCGACTCATGTCATCGATGACCGCCAGCTTGGGCAGCAGCTCATCGATGTCCGTGTTCAGCTTCTTGATGACCTCCTGCAGATGCTCCTCAAAGGTGAACTTGTACTGCTCCTGCTGCGAGGCATTATAGTCACAGATATCGTTGATGTCCTTGATCCAGTTGATCGTCTTGATGGTCAGATCAAAGTGGTACTTGGACATCTCGGTCAGCTCCACAATGTTGGTGCCCATTTGCAGGCAATACTGAATGCGGTCGGTCAGTTCGGCAATCTTGTCCTTCTTCACATGGATCATGTAGTCCGCGCTCTCGAGCAGCTCCTCCGTGGACTTGGGTATCTCCAGGGCCCGGTACTTGATCTTCTCGAACTCGTCACAGATCTCCACCTCGGCTTTTATATGCTCCCGTATGATGATCGTGGTGATCTCTTCGATCAGGTTCTCGGCCAGGGTGCGGAGGCCACTGATCGCTGGCTCGTTGTATATGAGGGCCATGACAAAGTACTCGGTACCTGGCTCGCTACGCAGCATATTGATGAATCCATAGTATTTGTCGATCCGGGCGAAATACTCCTCGAACTCATGCGGCTCGGACAGGAAGAAATTGAGGGCGTCGCGCTCCTGCAAGGAGTACAGCCCGTAGTACTTACTTCGAAAGTCGTCGATGTACTTGTTCACCTCGGCATAGGTGCCCATAATTATGTCCTGAACCTGAAATTGAGTGAATAGAAAGACTCTCCTATTGATGCTGATCAAGAATATATATGTATAATTTATAGGATCGGCTCTTTCACTGCTTTGCAAGCGTCTGTCTAAAATTAGAATACCCTAAACGGGTATAAAAATGTAATACCCTCTCTTAAATTCACTCACCTTATTTATGACATCCTTGAGATAATTTTCATTCATCTCAATCTTGAGGTAATCGTTCACCTTGGCGTACATGGCCATCGAAGTCAATGTTTGCACCTGGGGCTGCAGTGGCTCCATCCTGTAGCCCACCATTGAGATCTCTGTGGCTATTTCGGCAAAAGTCCGCATGACGCTCCACACATTGGGCCGTATGTCCAGATCTCCCGAGAACTCGGACCACTCCAGGGTCATGCGCAGCATGGGCATGGTGCGCGGATGGCCACACATGCGGTACATCTCCTCGAAGGTGCGAATTTTCATGTTGGTCATCTCGCGATTCATCAGGCCCTCCAGAGCGTTCCAGGACCGCTTCCAGGTGCTCATCGGCATCACCCGCTTGCGCATCAGCTTGCGCAGCACGGCCACAATCTTGGGATACCAGATCCAGCGTAAGAAGGTGTTGACCTTGTCCAGCTGGTTCTGGATGTACTTGCGATAGAACTTGTAGGAGAGCGCCTCCCTTCCGCCCAGACCCAGCTGCTGCTGCAGGGCGCCCGTGGATAGCACGTAGTTGAAGATGCAGGCCAGGTTAGGCAAGTCTCCGACGGACAGGTTGAGGATAGCCCTTAGCGGCAGCTGCAGGATGAGCAGTTTCTGGGCAATACGCCGCCGGTTCTCCAGAAAGTTACTGTAGTTCTGCGTGCGCCCAGGTCGCTGTGTATTGATGTCGGCCCGCGGCAGCTCGAACAGGGAGGGATCCTCGTCGGGGAACTCCGGGTGGCGTAGAATATTCTTCATGCTGTATACCTTCATCAAACGATTGAATTCCGCATGGACATCCTTCATGTAGGCCTTGACCAGCTCCGGATACTTGTTCTTCAGCCGCTCTGAGGCGAAGCTAAGAATCTTGGCCTCTGTGCGCTTCAGCATCGGCGGCACCACAATCTTGCGCACCTCCCGCCGCAGATTATCCTCGTAGTGGGACTGCGGCAGCAGGCGCATCTCCGGCTCCGGCTGCCATTGCTGGCGCGCCACACGCACCTTTACATCCGCCGCCTTCTGCTTGAGGAACTGAAAGTGCCGGCGCTCGTGCACCTCGCTGATGCGAAACTTGAGCAGAGGATTCTTCATGTAGGGCTCGTTGTCATACTTGGTGATGTCCGAGGCCGGGCGGTGCATCCGCTCCAGCTTGCGGCTGTACATGGTGGAGACTCCTCCTCACTGGACTCTGTACGTGAGGAAATGCTCCGAATTTCAAATTTTCCAATGATTTCCTCTAGGTTGCCTTGTGTTTGTTGCTAAGGCAACTTGTGTGTTTTTGGAGTTTGTTTGTTTGTTTTTTTGTTTTTTAGAGGTGTCCTGGGGGTTCGATGACCTGGACTTTGCTACTTGCCGGCTTGGTGTGAAAGTTCATGCTTATTTATTGATCGATAGCGTTCACCAATTCGTTTAAAAATGACATTACAGTTTAACAGAGATTAACAACGGTTTAGCAACAATATATAATAATAATAATATATAATATATAATAATCATAGTAATAATAATAATAATAATTACACATTGTCTCCTCCGAATATACAATATTCTAAAACACCCGAAATGTTTGTCAAAAAAACAGCCTTAAGTTTATTTCCTATAACTTATGCAGCATATGAGAGGGGTTGGGTATTTTGGGGGGTGTTAGTGCTGAAGGCGGTTTATAGCGTGGAGCAAAAAGCGCATTACAGACAGTTCACAAAAGTTGTACGTATAGATATAATTACAAAAAACATAGATGAGCGTTCACAATATAGTATATAGATTCGTATCAAAGAAATTGCGCGTGTGTTTGATTTGACAACATTTCCATTGGTTTTATCGTCGTTTCTTCAGTTTGAAATCAGCAACAATCTTGGTGATAAAATATGTAAAGCGGATTCAAAGAAAATGTTATTTAAATCAGAGCTTGGAAGGTTGGTTCTTGAATCACTCAAAGCACAAGCTTCACTTTCAAAAAGTTTAAATACCAACTCTTTTTTAAAATCAGCAAGAATCCGGGGTTTAAGTGTGTAAGCAAATCTCAAAAAATTGTGTGTGTTGATTGAAGCTGAATAACAATAGTAAATTCCTCGTTACTGTTGCCCGGAGCTGGCCCGAATAAGGTGAATATGCATATTAAACAGTACATAGCCTTGGGGGGCAACAGTTGGTAAGTGATTGATTGACTCTAGTTCGCGGATTCATTGGGATTTATTGGTCCTTCTCCTCCACTCGCTACCTCTCGAACTGCAGCACATATTCCTTGAGTTGTCCAGGCAGGTTCAATCGATTGATGTTCTGCGCCAGCTTGCGGTTCATCGCCTCGTAGATGGTCCAGCGGGAGAGCTCTTTCAGACTGCGCGGCCTCCGGTAAAGGGACGAGATCAAGGCTATCAGCTGCTCTGTCTTCTTGCTGGGCACCTGGGCCACATAGAAATTGTGCAGTGACTTGAGGCAATTGAAAAGCGGCTCGTGATCCATGGTCAGGTAGAACAAATGAATGACACGGGTGTATATCGCCAGAGGATCCGCCAGAATGAACTCCTTCTTGGTTATTAGGATGATGTAGTAGAAGAGCAGGTAGCACGAGTTGGTTCGAAACGAGCTGCGGAATGTGGCCAGCTCGCTGGAGAAGATGGCAATGCCTGGCGTTGATTTGCCGATTAAAACAATGTTGGGATCGGCCCCGTACTGGATGAGCGTCAGCGTCAGTTCGTAGACGCACTCCATGTCGTGGCAGGTGCGCACATTATGCACCATATCCATCACCGCCTGCAGAATGTGCTGATATGTCTTGTTGCAGTCCAGGCCGTGCTGCAGCAGCAACAGCAGTATGTTCTTGATGAAATCGAAGTTGGTGCGCTTCTGGGCATCGCAATTCAAGGTAAAGTTCTCGCTTACTGTAAACACGAGAACATGAAGCGGCTTGAGGTTGGCGCGATAGGAGCAATTGGGATTGGCTCCATGCTGAAGCAGCATGCGTATGCAGTTCAGGTAGCAAACCTTCATGGAGTGCGTAAAGTGATGCAGGTGATCCTTGTTGATGAGCGGCACTAGCAGCACCATAATAGGCACGGATCCATCCCGGCCCACGATGTTGGGATCGCCTAAAACCAGTTGCATGTTTAATTGAATTTATTTTAAATCCTTCTCCTTACCATCCTCCTTGATGAGCATGTTCAGCAGCTCGTAGCAGACCTCCCAGTCACGCAGATGTCGAAACACGCAGGCCATGGCACTGTTACCCGCCTGATTGATGGACTGCTTGGCTCCATTCTGCAGCAGGAATCGCACCAGATGCAGCACATCCCATTTGCTCCACTTGTCGTAGCCATAGCGGGCTTCTTCTAGAGCATAACGTACAATCAAGGCATGCAGCGGGGTATTGCCCAGCGAGTCCGGTGCATTGATTAGCTCCTTGCAGCCACGCTCCAGCAAAATACGAAGGGTGGCCAAAGTGTCCTCGGCCGATTTGCGAGCGGCAAAGATAACTGAACAAAATAAATTACGATTTTTAAATAGTTCTAGTTGTTTTTTTTTTTCGCCTCGTAACTTACCCACATGCAGCAGGGTCATCTGTTGAGTGCAGGTCCTCACAGTGGTGACAGCGCCCTGATGGATGAGCAGCTCCAGGAAGCGGCCATCATGCAGGACGGCATGGTGTATGGGATAATACTCGTCCATGATGAGATTGATCTCTTCCGACCTCGTGACAACCAACTGCTGAACACAGTTCCAGGCACCGCGCTCGCAGGCCAGGTGCAGCAGGGGCTTCTTCACCCTAAAGGGAATCCACGGCTCCTCCATCTTCTGGGTAAGCAGGCTTAACACATTATACTGATCCCCATCGATGGCATAGTAGAGGGCATTCTGCAGTTTCGTGTTCAGCCGCTCGCTGACATCGTCCACATTGTTGTGCCACTTGCCGCTCTCCTCGCAGTTGCGGGTGTGGGCCCCAGGAAAGCACATTCGCGTGTCCACGTCAATGCGGGCCCCGTGACGGAGGAGCAGTTCCACGCACTCCTCGTAGCCGCGCAATGTGGCGATGTGCAGCGGCAGGGAGCAGGGCGACCGGTTCACATCGGGCCGGTGACGGTGTAAGAGCCACTTGGTGAGATCTATGTGATTGAGACCAACGCTGCGCTGCAGTATATTGTAGCCGTAGTCGTCATGCATGGCCAGGATGTTCTCGTTCTTGGGTATCTGGATGAGCAGGCTCTCGAGCGTCTGCAGCGACACCTTTGGGTTGGCGCGCAGAATGTCGAACAGCGTCTGGATGGTCTCCTCGGTGGCCTTCGACAGTTTGCCATCGCGATGCGAGAGAAGCGCCGATCCGGAGCGAAATACCTGGCTAACGGAGCCGCCCATGGCTCCGCTGGCTGCTGCTTTGTTCCTCGTCCGCCTAGCACCCAGACGGCATATTAGTCGTCCCTGCTGCGACGCAGTTTCAATGGGAGATTGGGGTATGCAGCGAAATGCGTATCAGTCGGAGAAACCGTAAAAATCAATAAGAGCCCTGAAAACACTCGCCCGAATCAGCACAGGATGACGACTGGCAGGCGACAGGCTGATCCGGTGGTGCTTGTGGCAGAGTCCCACATCTCCTTGGTGCGTTTACACACTAAATGCATCGCCTGCGTACATTGAATTGAATTTTTTCCACAATCACAAAACACTTTTTCGCTGTTCTCTGCCTACTCTGCTTCTTCCTCTGCTCGATATGTACATATATAACAGCTGTTTGGGGTGTGGATTTATCGGCCATCGATATCGACAGTGAAGCCTAAATTCTTGAGCTGCTTCTATTGCAACTTGTTTTTATTATTAATTAGGCTGACGAGTACCTCTGTTTCATTTTTAAGTATTAAAAAAAAGTATTATTATGTTCCAAAATTAATTATCGTGAATTTCCCGAAAAATTTAGAATTATCAAAAACGATTTCATTGTAAAATTATCGACTCAATCAGTGTCTGAGCAGGTATTACTGTTTTTGTTTGGCGCCTTAAAAAGCGAACGCTTCTTGAGAGATTCCCCGAATTCCCAAAAAATAGAAATCACTGGAATCATGGCCCACCGCTTGGAGAGCAAGTACGAGAACCTGAGCAGCCACTACCGGATGAAGGGTCACGACTACCAGAAACAGTTCTGTCACCTGTACGCCCACCGCCTGGCCGAAATGACGCGCCTCCTCACGCCGTTGGCCCAGAAAAAGTGGGGCAAGCAGGAGCCCATCAAGAAGCTGTGCGAGCTGCGAGGCGAGCAGGACGTTCACTGCATCCTCATTGGCACCATCTACAAACACCAGGCTCACAAGCCCAGCATCCTGCGGGACATATCCGAGGAGAACCAGCTAGCGCCGCAGCCGCCGCGTCAGAACTACTCGGAGCCGGAGGACAAGGTGGTGCTGGAGGACGAATTGCAGCGTGTGCGTCTCCAGGGAGAGTTCAAAGGCCAGCTAATGGCCACCGGCGTTGTGTGCGCCGTTCTCGGGGGAACCGACAGCGAAGGCTTCTTTAACGTCGAGGACATTCTCTTCTACGAAGGTGGACCGCAGAAGCCGCTGACCACAGCCAAACAGAGCAGACTGCTTGTGCTGGTCTCTGGATTGGATCAGCTGCAGGCCCATACCTTTGCGGATGCCCTGAACCTCTTCCAGTACTGGCTGGCCGGAAGTCTGGGCAATGGAAAGGAAGCCAGCTCTATGGTGCGACTCATTGTGGCGGGGAACTCAGTGCGTGCCAGTGCCATGGCCTATGTGCCCACACTACAAGTGGCTCGCACCCAGGCCAATGCTAATGACACTGTCCAGGCCGTCACCCAGCTGGACCAGTGGTTTGCCTCGTGGGCACGCAGCCTGCCCGTGGACATTATGCCGGGAGCCTACGATCCGGCCAACTTTATGCTGCCACAGCAGCCGTTCCACAAGTGTATGTTCCCGCTGGCCGGCCAACTTTCCTCCTTTCAGGCGGTGACCAATCCTTACAACTGCCGTTTGGATGAGGCGATGGTAGTTGGAACCTCGGGCCAGAATGTATCAGATCTGCTGCGGAGCACTTCGTTGGACTCGGCACTGGAGGCTCTGCGCTGCACCCTCACCTGGGGCCATGTGGCGCCCACTGCTCCAGATACGCTCGCCTGCTACCCGTACATCGACAGCGATCCGTTCATCCTGCGCGAGTGTCCGCACGTCTACTTTGCCGGCAATTGCGAGTCCTTCGAGACGGCGCTGCACGAGGGCGCCCAAGGCAAACGCACGCGCCTGGTGTGCGTGCCCAGTTTCAGCCGGACGCAGAGTGTGGCCGTGGTCGATTTGAATACCTTGGACTGTCGCCAGGTCAACTTTAATGTGGATGCAGAATAAAATCAACAATTAAGATAAGTCTAAAAATAAATAAATGCCGGTTAAGTCTGAGAGTCTCTGGTTTTATTCGTTATCCTAGTGCACTACGGGTCCCAGGGGCTCGCCCCGGATGTTGGCCAGATCCAGGCGGGAGTCGATGGTCTCGTCTATCAGTCCGATCACCGCGATATTGTCGCCGCGGATGATGTGCAGCCCCAGGACGATCTGTTCGATTCCGGACGTCGTGGAGAAGACGCGCTCATGGCACTCGTCGATGATGATGTTTATAGTCTGGTCGAAACCCTTTAGTGTCCCAATAAAGTTTCGTCCGTCCGCCGTGATGATGGACACTGTGTGGTTGATGTACGACTCCAAACCGGACATTGTGTGGCAGTCTTTTGAGAAATAATTCGGCCGGGATATAAAATTTGAGAAAAGTTAAAGACGCTGCGCTTCGATAACGATAGCTTTGCCGCTCTGGTGTGTTATCGCGAACAGCTGTTCCGGCTCGGTGCTCATGTAATCGGTGCAATTCTCAGATTTTTATTTTACTAAAATATTCTATTAAAACCCGAAGAATGCTGCGTCGCTTTGTGCAAGTGGGTGTCCACGAACTGCGGCGCACACAGTCCACTGCTGCCGCTTCCGAGAAATGGGACCTTTACGCCGGCGTGCTCGTTGAGCGACTGCCAGTGGTCTCGAAGAGCCTGAATCCTCTGGAGAAGCAGTTCCAGGACATGCTGTGGCGCGTGGAGTACGAGAACAGTCTGAAATCCGACCACGAGCTGAAGCACGAGCGGGAGATCGTTCAGGCGGATCTGATTAAGAAGGGCAAGGTACAGGTGGACCTCGAGGACAGCGGGTCGAAGCAAACGGCCCAAGATCTAAAGGACGCCTACGTCGAGGAGCTGAAGAAGTTCCAGCTGGGCTCACGCACCACGCCCGATGACCAGGCGAACAAGACCAGTTCCACGGACCGCTGTCTGGAGCAGACGCTTTACCTGCTCGTCCAGCAGAAGCTGGGCCAGCAGCAGCACTTGCTTCTGCCCCAGGGCAAGCGTCAGGAGGGTGAAACCATGCGCCAGACGGCGGAACGCGTGCTCCGGGAGCAGTGCGGCCAGGACCTACAGGTGCTCTTCTACGGCAATGCCCCTGTAGGCTTCCACAAGTACAAGTATCCAGCCAATCAGCGAACGGAGAGCATCGGAGCCAAGGTCTTCTTCTACCGGGCATCACTGCGATCGGGACAGGTGGCGGCGGAGAAGCAACAGCCCACGTTTGAGTGGCTGCCCAAGGAGGCGCTCAACGGGAAGCTATCGAATGCTGCCTATGCGGAAAGCGTTAACAAGTTCTTATTATAATCGTGATTGTTAATTCTGTTTTGATAACTAATGAATAAATTTAAAGATCTACGTAGATATTTTCGTGTTTTTTTTAAAACCAGGATCGATCACATAAATAATTTGTATAACAGTTGTCGATAGTCGTCCTATCATCGACTTTCTACCACCTCTAAGCCACAAGGACGAAAAATAGTGAATAAAACTGTACCAAGTATCTAAACAAGTGTATATTTTAACACAAGTAAAAAAAGCTTCAGTAGTCGAAGTCATGGAAGTGTAAGTTAATCTCAATACACAAGTTTTTAAATTCTTTGCATAAACAAACTTTCTGCATTAAATTTTAGTCAAATCTGTCGCGCTTGCCTAGATACGTCACCTGTAATGATCAACATTTTCGATAGTGCTCCAGGACTAGGGATATCTATCGCCGATATGATCACTCGATGCACTCCCTACGAGATTTCTAAGGAAGATTGCTATTCCAAAAATATCTGCGTCTCTTGCCTGCACTGTGCACGATCCGCCTTTGAGATACGGCAGACAATTGAGAAGAGCCACCAGAAGATACTCCAGTTGAAGAACCGTAAAGTCTTAACCGCCAATCTCAGGCAGGATGTTTGCTCTCCTGAGATTAAAAAACTGCACAGGTGTACCTACTGCCAAAAGGCGTTTAAGAAAAAATGGGTTCTTCAGGAACATATGCGGGGAAAACACACGGGAGAGCGGCCGTATAAGTGTCCCCACTGCTCAAGTTCCTTTTCCTATACAAGTTCTTTGAAGGTACACATCACACATCAGCACTCAGAAGAGAGACCGTATAGGTGCTCCCAATGCTCGAAGTCGTTTAAAAGATCCTGTCACCTTCATAGACATATCCAAACTCACACAGGGGAGAGACCGTTTAAGTGCTCCCAATGTCCAAAGTCATTTCCCAATAACAGAAATCTTCAGTTACATATCCGAACTCATACGGGAGAGCGACCGTATAAGTGTGCCCAATGTCCACAGTCGTTTACCCAGAGTTCTAGTCTTAAGTCACACACTCTAACACATACGGGAGAGCGACCACATTCCTGCACTCACTGCTCGAAATCGTTTTCCAAGAAACCATTACTTGTGATACACATCAGATCTCACACGGGGGAGAGACCGTATAATTGCTCCAGCTGCTCGAAGTCCTTTTCTACACAAGCAGGTGTTCAAAGACACAATCTAACTCATACGGGAGAGCGGCCGCATAAGTGTTCCCACTGTTCGATGTCGTTTTCCCAGAGTTCTAGTCTTTATAGACACCTGTTAACACACAGGAGGGAAAAAATAGGAAATGAAAACGATCGTCTAGGATCAATTGCTGGCACCTCACAGAAAACATAACGGAATAGCCACTGCCACCTTGAGTCTAAAACCATATGTAATTTTAATAAATAACCGTAACTTAGTACGTCTTAAAATATATCATATTTAAGTCCTTTAAAAATAAATATATCTCAAATGAGCGAAATCAACATTTCAAATTCTTTAAAATAAAATAAAAGGAAAAAACTGGGTGTCCGTCCACCTAACTAACATTAAGGATACCTGGACATTAGCTGGCACAAATAAATAAACTTAATTGAATTAAAAATTTGTTTTTATTCTGACTAAAATAAAATAATACTTTGGTATGCTTTTGCTTGCCCCACTGGGCCCCTTCGACACGAAACACTCTTCCAGCTATAAACTTTTTTCGACATGCAGCGATATTTATTTTTGCAAATTCACGGATTGTAAATATACGATCAATACAGAGGCAAATATTTATTGTTTTCCTTTTCTTATTTATATTTTTTTGTTGGTTTTTTGAAAAAGTTTACTACTTTCGTTTCGAATACACGTAGAAACTGGAGAAAACACAAAGGCTGAATGTTGGTTATTATGTATGTATGTAGGTATTTTCGTGGGTAAGCAGCAATAGTATCTTAAATTTCTTGGTATTTCAATTGTATTTGTATGCTCAAGTTGCAAGGTTACACGAACATTTAGTATGGAAACTTTGAGAGTGATTGCTCGATTATATTGGAAGCTAAGCTTTATTTATATTTTCTCTCATTGCAGGCATTGATTATATCCTCGATTAAATACTCTTCTCCGGCGACGAAACTGAAATTTAAGATACTTTCTTTTCGGTAAATAAATGCAAAAAAACTACAAAAGGGTTTATAGTCATTTTTGATAAATATGTATTGCAGTGTGCGGTGCTATTGTTGATTTTAGGTTCATTGTGGCATAGGTTCTTAAATAAGCATTAAACTGTTTGGACTTAGAGACTAAATTATCGAAAATAATGGTGTAAATATATAATTTTTGTTTTCTTTTCTTTGTTTGCTTTAGAAATAGATTTAGATTGTAAGACATATGCTTCTCAGGCGCCACTGAACAAGAACAGGCTGGTTCTCTAGTTCTGGAATAGCGTTCGCGTAAAGTCGATGTAGTCCAGGGCATCCTTGATGGGCTGGCCGGATCGCGGTTCCTGGAAGGGTTTCATGCGCTGTACACAATAGTCCGCCATGTCCTTGGTGAGGTTCTGCAATGGAAAAGCCAACTGGTTAACGAGAGATATCCATTTTTTCAAATTAAGTAGTCTTACGCAGTAGAGCTCCTCCTTGGTAACGTAGGGGCGGTCGGCGGCAGTGATGGCGCGGAAGGCATTCTCGATTTCCTCGTAGGACTGCACGTTCTCCGTCTCCTTGGATATCATGAACGCAATGTATTCCTGCAGGGAAACATAGCCATCGCGGGTATTGTCCACCACATCGAGTATGGCCTCGAATTCCGGATCCGGCTGGCCCTCCTCAACCATGGGCAGATCGTAGCCGAGGGCGCGCAGGCAGGATTTGAACTCCTGGTGGTTCAGCTTGCCGCTCTTGTCCTTGTCAAAGTGCTTGAACATCATCGAGAACTCCTTGAGCGAGTCCTCGGAGACGCCCGAGTGGTTGCGCGCCTGGATCTGCTGCTCCAAATTGTGCTGCATGCGCATGGACAGCTGATCGAGCTGGTCCCACTGCTGGGCCAGGCCCACCGTCGAGTGTTCCGTGTAGCGATTGTCCAGGATCAGATGCTCCTCTAGGAGGGCTCCCAGCTCTTCGATCTTCTTCAGATCGACACGACGGGCACGCACCTCGGTGGCCTTGACGCGAAGCGCCTCCAGTTGCTGTTCCAGGGAACCGGAGCCTTCCATCATGGACGTTCTGTGGGTTGACAGTTGGTTGGTTGGTGGGTTTGCCAAGACAAAAGGAACACACGTTAGTAGGGCACACAATATCGAATCGAGGTTAGGTCTCAAAACAAATCGGAACGTTACAATGATAATAATGCATAAGAAAAGCGAATCTGGTTAGAGGTCTGTAAGGGGGCAGCGAATATAATATTTTTTCTGGTTTTGCGGGCTCACAACTAGCTTGTCTTCCCATTTTGTTTCGTGGCTTGTATTTATTTACAGGTGTTTGTGGGAATTTAAGGGCACGATAATCATTCGTGCCCGGGGTTAGTGTTGAGTTAAGTTTGGTTAGGGGTTTTCTTTTGAGTTCAGCAACTAATAAAAGACACAAATTGTCTAATTGCTAGGAAGCGAGTTAAAAATAAGAATATGGCGCCAAAAAAAAAAAAAACATTTAAATTAGGGATGTTTATATCATGATACTTTTATATAGTGGTATTAAAAACAATATCGCATTTATTCCTAAAATATTGATATCGAAATTATTGTAAAACAAATGTGTCGATAATATCAATACACGATTTATTTATAAGAGTTCTGGTAAAATATCTTTATATTAATATTTGTAACATCCCTAGTTTAAATTGCATTTTTGGTAAAGAAAAGCTACTAGATTTTTGTTAAACTCTTCGATAAAACTGAAACTGGAAACCATATGAGAAAGTATTTTAAATTGCTCGAGTTCTACATTTTTGCTTTTTGTTTTCTTTTCTGTATACTACATTTTGTTTTGCTCTCGATTTAGGCATGCTAAAGAGATTTAGATTTAGAGGTGAGACCAAAAGAATAATGGAGCATCGGAAGAGCACCTCACGGCACTCCAATCGGGTGCACGTCGCTAATGCAACTAACTAAAACTAAGGCTTAGGTCGTTGGACGATCTTAGTCGGCGGTAATATATACGAATATGTACAAGCGCTCGCATCAGCACGAGTCGCAAAAGCAAGAGTTATAGAGTTAGTGGAGCTCCAACACGCGTTAAGGAACCAAAAAAAGAGATCACACAACAGAAAATGGTAGTTGAAACGCAGTTGAATTGAGACAGGAGTCGGACCCTGCCCACCCCTGCTCGCTTAATTACCCTTGACGGTTATAACCCAGCATATAATATCTAGAAAATAGAATACATTCGTTCAGTTACGTATTTGAATGGGGGACGAGAGAGAGAGTCGAGGCCACAAGAGTTTTCGGAATTGTGTGGATTGGGATGTGGATGGTGCATCATGGATTCGATCCCACACAACATTAAAAAAAATAAATAAAACCAACACACACTTTTGGATCAAGTAAAACCCTCCAGCCAACACTCACCTTGTCTCTGTCAGCCACTGGTGGAAGAGATTGGCGTGCTTGGCAAACTCCTTGCGCAGCTTGTCGTTCTCCTCCTGACGCTTGGCCTCCTTGGCAAGTTCCCCATCGCGTTCCTCTATGATCTTTTGCAGATTACGCCAGGTCTCCTCAAGAGCTTCCATGGTGAACCACGTGTAGGGATTGGGTCCAACATTAAAGCTCTTGATCTTCTGGTCGAGTGCTGCCAATGCCTTGAAGTCAGCTTCGGCCGACGACAGTGACGCCTGGAATTGGGCGTGGGCGTCGCGCAGGGCGCGGATTTCTTCGATCGAATTGCAGCGAACAGGATCGGTGAGATCCTCCTCGGCATTTTCGAACCAAGAATTGAAGGCCGAAGCTTTCTTGGCAAATGTCAAGTAGAGTTCCTCGATCTGGCGGAACTGCTCCTGCATGGCCAGCAGGCGTTGCTTGCGCGTATCGGAGGCGTCGCGCAGTTTCTGCCACCTGGCAATAACGTCACCATGACGCTTGAGGATAGCCGGCGACTGAGCATGGCTGGCGTTGATGAGTTGGTCCTTCAGTGCCGTTATATTGTGGATGCCCTCCTGCTCGAAGGCATTGAGACCTGGGGAAAAAAATATAATGTACTCCAGTACTGTCATTTATGGTAAATCCCCAGGCATAGCGACCGGTACATTTACCAATAAATCCCCCGTATATCCTTACCTGCATCGAATGTCTCTTGCTTGGTCAACAGCGTCTGCACGGTGGACAGGTCGCGACCGTACTCATCAGAGCGCACATAGTTCTCCTTGTCGTCGATCCAGCTTTCCACCACATCGGCCTTCCACATAAACTGCAAATAGGCCGAGTTGTCCAACAAGGCGCCCTTGCGGCGAGCGGCCAAAGCCGACAGGTTGTCCAGCTTGTGGCGCAACTGCTGGCAGCGCTGGGCAATGGAGTCGCCGTGGTGGTTCTTGGCCTCCACCAGGTCGCTACCCTGATCGCAGATCAAAGAGCAGCGATCCTTGTGGGCAGTGAAGTCCGTCTCGAAGGCGTCGTGCTTCTTAAGCAGACCCTGGACAGCGGCCATCGAGTCGCCGTAATCCTCCACAGACAGCAGCTGCTGCTTCTCGGTGATCCAGGCCTCCTCCTCCTCCACCTGGGCCAGGAATTGCTGGTAAGTCAGCGACTCATCAAGCTTTTGGCCGCGCGTGGCAGCCAGGTTCTTCAGCTCCGCCCAGGCCTGGTTCAGAGCCTTCAAGCGCTGTTCAATTTCAGGCACACCCAGATTGGACACGTCCATCAGCTTCTCGCCAGCCTCTTGGACGGCCTGAATGGCCGGTTCATGGGAGCCCAGCTCAGCCTCCAAGCGCTTGTGCTTCTTCTTGAGGTTCTGAACTCCAGTTAGATCGCGACCGTAGTCGTCAGAGCCAACCAGAAGCTTCTTCTCCTTGATCCAGCTCTCCTCGTCGGCAATGTCGCGGAAGAACTGATGCAGGGTCAGGGCCTCGTTGAGACGAGCCTGACGATGGGCTGCCAGGTTGCAAATACGCTCGTAACGCTCATTGATGCTCTGGCGCTTCTCCTGGATGCCGGCAGTATCGAACTGGCCGCTCTCCACCAAGGAATCGGCCTGGTTGTTCATGTCCTTGATGCGGTCTTCGTGCGCCACGATATCCGCCTCGACCAACTGATGCTTCTTCATGAGGTTTTGGACAGAGGCCAAATCCTTACCAGAATCCTCAGTGGTCAACAGACTCTCGACCTCGCCCAACCAGAAGTCCAAATCCTTGACAGCAGCGATATAGGTGCGCTGCTTATTGGCCTCCTTGAGCTTCAGCGACTTCTCGGTGGTCTTGTGGGTCAGATACTCCCACTGATCGGCGATCTGGGTCAGTCGCTTCTGGACCGCATCCTCCGATCCGCTGCACTGCTTCTTGTCAATGAGATTACCGCCCATGGCCAAAACACTCTGGATGCGATCGGCATTGGCTGCCAGCTCTGCCTCGAAGGCCTGGTGTTTCTGGTGCTTGGATTGGATGTTGGCCGGATCCTTGTAGCTCTCCTCGGTGGCCAGCTGCAGCTTCTCAGCGATCCAGTTCTCGATCTCATCGGCATCGCGCGAGAACTGCTGCAGAGTCTGCTCATCGCCCAGCTTCGAGCGCTTCTCGATGAGCCCGTCCTTGAGGTGACGCCAGCGCTCCAGCACCTGCTTGCGCTTGTCGTCAACCAGGTTGGAGGCATAATGGTTCTGGGCAATTAATTGATCCGCCACCGTCTGCAGGGCAGCAATCTTCTGCTCATGCCCGTTGATGGCCTTGTCAAAGTCCTCGTGCTTCTTGATCAGCGCCTCCACATTGCCACCGGCATTGGCATCGTCGTCCGCATTGAGGAAGGCCTCGCGGGCAGACATCCACGACTCGGCCAGCTCACAGTCGCGCATGTACAGCTGCAGATCCAAATTCTGCTCCAGCTGCAGACGGCGCTCTGTCCAGGCCTTCTCCAAATCCTCGCGTGCCTTGGCCAGATCCTCGATCTTCTCCTTGATCTCGGGCGAGGCATAATGGTTAGCCTGCAGCAGCTCGTTGCCAAACTGCTCGAAGGCTCCGAAGGTGCCGGCACGGGCATCGATCTCGGTGCGATGTTCCTAAAGGGGGAATTGAGACGAGGATTAGTTTTTGAAACTTTGTGGACTTTGGGAATGGTAACAACGCCGGGTTAGAACAACATGGCAATGCTTTGCCGCTGAGGAACGATTGCGCTGCAGCTCCAAATTAGTCAAAAGTAACAACGAAGTTAAACTAAACAGTTTTCGGTGGATGATAAAGTGGGTGGAATTTGAAGAGAATGAACGTATTTTTGGGGGTTGTATGTTTAATGATAATAATGGGTGTGGTTTTATGAAGAGAGCTTCAAATTGGGGTTTGTTTTAAATATTAATTTAACCCATGATCTTGGTGGGTTTTCAAGTTTTTAAATTTAAAATATAGAAACTGTCGATAATAAAAATCTAATTAATTGCATATAAATTCTTAGGTAACAGACAAACAAGTCAAAGCAAAAGAAGTCAATCTTCAGAGTTTTTATGATAACATATTTATCAATAATGATCATGTCTATAGTTCTATTTAATGTTGTGAAATCCAAGTGTGTGGGTTAAATGCGTATGATTTCCCGATATGTGTAAGCCATATTAGATAAGATAACGAGAAACAGCTTGGAGTTACCCAAGGAACAAAAACATGTGCGTGTATGTAATAAGGAAGCCAAAAGCTTAACAATATGATCTGATATGTACACACTGATTGCCATAAAGATAGAGAAGAATTTTCAAGTGTTGCCAAAAAAAATACACTTTGAAAATGGATTTTAAAGATGATGATAGTACACAAGTATGTTTAGATCAGAGGGGCACAAACACATAAACATAAAAACACAACAAAACACAGATGTTGGCTTGGAATGATGTTGGATTTGCGAAGGATCTACCTCGTCGCCGGATGGAGATGCGATGCTGGTGCTCGAGGAGGCGGTGGCTCCTGGAGCCGAGCTGCTGCCCAACGTAAATTCAATCTCAGCACGATGTGCCTGGGATTGGAATTCATTTTATATATTTTTGGGATTTTGCAATGTAGAAACATAACCATGATGGGGATATTGGGATGTTGTTGTCATGAACCATGATGAACCGTTGTAGTTGGCGTTGTTGTTGATTGTTTGTTGTTCGTTTATGACATGACACAAACCAAATAAAGAAACGAAAACCAAATAGAAACAAGATATAGTTCGAGGGGGTTTAAAAATAAGGATAAAACGGGTCTAGAGAAGGGAATATAAGACTTAAACAGGATTTTTTGTATCCCTTTTTTCAGGACTGCTTCAGTATTATCTTGAACAGGCCTGTGGATAACTTAGTTTAACTTAAACGTAACCCTCCCCAGCTAGATCCTTACCTGATGACGTTCAATTAGAGCCTCGGCACCGGTAACATCGTTGGCCAGCTCATCGGAGGTGACCAGACTCATCATCGAGTTGATCCAGGCCAGCAGGTCGCGATAATCGCTCAGGAAACGCTGCAAGTCGTACGAGTCCAGGAGCTTTTCCTTGCGGGCGGTGGACTTGGTGATTATCTGGTCCCACATCTCATTGATTTCCTTTTGCTTGGCGTACGTCTGCTCGGCAGTGTCGGGATGCGATTGCATCAGCCTGTTGGCGGTCTCATCCAGCTGACGGATCTTGTCACGCAAGGCGGCCAGATCGCGTTCCACTCCCTCGTGCTTACGCTGAAGGGTCTGGACGCTGCGCAGATCCTTGCCCAAATCATCGTTGTTCAAGGCATTGGCCTTCTCGGCAATCCAGTCCTTGGTCTCATCAATGTCGCGATGGAAGCGCTGCACCTCGTGGGCAGAGCCCAGCTGGCTGGCCTTCTCAGCAGTGAGGGTCTGCAGATTGTTCCACTTCTCGTTGAGGTCCTGCATCTGGGTTTGAATCTTCAGGGCGGCCTCCGTCTGTCCCAGTGAAGTCAGCTGCACGGCGATCTCGTTCATGTTGGCCAAACGCACCTCGTTGGCCTTCAGATCGTCATTGAAGTCGTCAAACTTCTTTTGCAGCACCTCCACCTCCTCGAGATCCTCGCCGACCACATCAGCGATCTGGGCATGGTTCTCCTTGTCCCGAATCCACTGAGCCAAATCGGCAGCCTCGCGAACCAGCACGTAAGCCTTAACGGTCTCGTTCAGCTTGTTCTGGCGCTCGCGGGCCAGGGCCAGCAGGTTGTCGTACTGCGAATTAATTTGGTTCTGGCGCTTGGCAATCGAATGGTTGTCCACCAGATTCTGCTGCGAGGCGCTCAGACCAGCCTCAATCTTCTTGATGTAGGCAGCCGGAACAAAGCCCTGGCGATCGTTGACCTCCACCTTCCACCAGTCCTTGTTGTTCGAGTTGAGCAGGGTGAGAACATCCCCCTTCTTCATGGATACCTCGCGGGGGGATTTTTCGGTGTAGTCGTACAGAGCCACCACGCACTCCTTGCCGGTGATGTCCACCACGGGCGTCTCCTGCTGCCGGCAGTTCTTGGCCTGCTCTTGCAGTCCCTGGATGGTGTTGCCAAAGGCCTCCAGATCGGATACCAAAGCCTCGTGCTTCTTGAGTAGCGCCTCCGAGGAGTCCTCGTCCTTGCCATAATCGCTGCCAGTGGCAATTGGTTCCTTCTCGCGCATCCAAGACTCCGCCTCGTTGGCATCGGCAAAGTACTGGTGAGCCTGAAGCGAGTCATCCAAATCCTGCTTGCGCTGATTGGACTTGTCCTTCAGGGTGTTCCACTGCTCCTGCAGAGCCTCCAGTCGCTGGCGGATGTCGTCACTGGCGAAGGGCTGATCCTTAAGCATATTTTCACCCGAGCTGATCACATTTAGCAGGCGAGCCTCATGGTTATTGATCTCGGCAAGGACTGCCTGGTGCTTCTTAATCAGGTTTTGGACGCCAATCAAGTCACGTCCACGGTTTGTGGAAGCCGCTATGGGTTCCTTCTCCCGAATCCAGGCTGCCTCGTCTTCCAAGTCGCGGAAAAGCTGTTGCACTTGAAGCGAGTCCAACAGATGCTGCTTCCTCTCGCCCATGGGTGCGGCGAGAGCGGCATAGCGGGCCGAGAGGTTGCCCTCCTTGTTGCGGATGTTGTCTGCATCAAAGTGACCCGATTCGATGAACTTATTAGCTGCCACCTTAATGCTCTCAATGCGATCCTGATGGGCCATCACATCGGCCTCCAGCAGAGCATGCTTCTTCTGCAGATTCTGGACAGAGGTCAGGTCCTTGCCATGATCCTCCGACAGCAGCTGGCCTTCAATCTCGCTGAGCCACAGCTCAATGTCCTCGATGGTGCGATTGAACTGCTGCTGCTGGCAGGCCTCATTCAGCTTGGTGCCCTTCTTGTCCGAGGCCTGGACCAGCGTCTCCCACAGCACGACGATCTCCTGCATGCGAGTGTTGATCTGATCGGCGGCATAGTGCTGCTTCTCGATCAGCTCGGTGCCCACATTGGTGATGTCTTCAATGCGCGACTTGTTGGCGTTTAGTTCGTGCTCGAAATTCTGGTGCTTCTGCATCTTGCCGTTGAGATTTGTGGGATCCAGATAGCTGTCGTCCGTGGCGAACTTGAGTTTCTCGCTGATCCAGCCCTTCGTCTCGTCACAGTCCCGCTCGAACTGCTGATAGCGATTGGAGTCCTCCAGCAGTTGGCGACGCTTTGAAGACTTCTCCTGGAGGGCAGCTCGGCGAGCGAGCAGCATCTGGCGTCGCTGGGCCACATCGTCGGCGGCATAATGCTGGCCATCGATCAGCTTGGTGGCAAAGATATCCAAAGCCTTGATCTTCTCCTCCTGAGCGGCCAGGCTCTTCTCAAAGTCCTCGTGCTTCTTGATCAAGGCCTCCACCGAGTCCAGGGAGTCACCGAGGTCCTCGTTGGCCAGGAAAGCCTCCTGCTTGGCCATCCAGGTGTCGGCCTGCTCAGTGTCGCGGTAGAAGAGCTGAAGATCCATGCACTGCTCGTACAGGATGCGACGATCCTCCCACAGTGCCAGCAGCGAGCTCTTGTCGTTCTCCAGAGCCGCCAGCTTCTCCTGGATCTCGGCGGCGGCATAGTGCTCCCGCTCCAGCAGCTTCTGTCCCGACTCGGTGGTTAGCTTGAAGCTATCCTCGCGGGCATCGATTTCGCCCTTGTGCTCCTGATGGCGTTCCAGCAGAGCCTCGGCACCGGCCACATCCTTAGCCAGCTCGTCGGCCGAGATGATGGCCTTCATGCCATTGATCCAGGACACCAGATCGCGGAAGTCGGCCAGGAAGCGGTGCAGGTAGTAGGATTCGTCCAGTTTCTGCTTGCGCTCGCGCGCCTTGGCGGTAAGGCTCTGCCAGTAGTTGGCAATCTCCGCCTGCTTGTCGCGGATCTGGTCACTGTGATCGGCATGGATGGAGCACAGTCGCTGGGCCTCGGCTCCCAAAGTAGAAACCTTATCCTCCAAAGCAGCCAGATCGCGCTCGACGCCCTCGTGCTTGCGCTGCAGGGCCTGCACGCTGGCCAAGTCCCTGCCATAGTCATCGGACGATAGCACCACATCCTTCTCGGCAATCCAGGCCACGGTCTCGTCAGCGTCGCGGTTGAAGCGCTGAATCTCATGAGCGCCGAAGAGCTTCTCCTGGCGCACAATGGCCAGCTGCTTTAGCCTTTGCCAGGCTTCGTTAAGCTCCTCCTTGCGCTTGGTGATCGTGTCGCGTTCGGGATGGCCATCCTGGACCAACTTATCGGCCAGCTGGTTAACCTCGGTTACGCGGTACTCCTGCGAGGCCATGTCCTTCTGGAACTCGTCAAACTTGCGCTGCAGCACCTCCACATGTTCCAGATCCTGACCGAACTCGTCGGCCGTGACAAAGGTCTCCTTGTCCTTGATCCAGAACATGACCTCCTCGCATTGGCGCAGGAACTGCACCAAGACGAGTGCCTGCTGCAGCTTCAAACCCTTTTCGGCCAGACGACTGAGGAGCAGCTCCCACAACTGGTGCAGCTCATCAAGACGACGCTGAATCGTCTCAGAGGCAAAGTGCTGCTGGTTAATCATCTCCTGGCCGGTGTTGTCCAGCGATACGATGGCATTGCTGTGCGCCGACACCTCCGCCTCGAAGGCCTGGTGCTTCTGGATCTTAGCCTGCAAATTGGTGGGATCGCGGTAGCTCTCCTCGCTGGCTGCCTGCAGTTTCTCGTGAATCCAAGACTCCAGCTCGTCGGCATCGCGCTTAAAGTATTGGAAGCGGCGCGAATCTTCGAGCTTCTCGCGCTTCTGGCGTGTCTCGATCTTGAACTCATTGTAGCGGGACAGCACCTGCTCACGTCGCTCCTGAATGTCCTCGACCGTCTCGAGGATCTTCACCTCCTTGGGTGTGAAGTTCTCCATTTCGCTTGGTTCGTATTTACTTGTGTATTGAGTGTTTCGTTCGTTTTTGATATTGAAAAGCTTTCAGTAAAATTCCTAAAGCTGCTCTTGGTTTCGTTTTAATACTGCAACTGGTTCTTCCTTCTCCTCATCAAATGTTCGACCGTGCACAACTGTAATGGAGGAAATAGACGGGGCAATAATTAGTTGAATTCGCTTTAATCAGCACAAACAGAAGCACAGAGCAGCCGCTGGTCAATTGCTTGAATTACCGGTCATTCATGGAACAAATAGAAAATAGTAATCACTGACAAATTGCGAACTTTTATGTTAAACGTTTATTTTTACAATCTTTCAATAAAAATAATTAAATAAAAATAGATTAATAGATTATTTCCTGATAAAAACGGTTCTCTTTTAGCAGTTCTTTAGCAAAATCCTTAGCATTTTTCGCACACAAAAAAAAGAAAAAAATACATTGACTTAATGTTGCCAACGGCCCCTCACATCGATCGATGATCACATCGGCTGGCAACCTCGTCCCCTTTAAGTTCTCAGCAGGCCTCAACGTTCAATAACCGAACTAAAACTGCGACACTGACGCATTCTCCCGCTGATTAGGTTCTGCCCGGCTATCGCTATCTTATCGCCAAGCAACGGACCAAATAAAGACAGTCCTCCTCACTTCAGAGGTATTTTAACCAGAAAAGTATATCAAAAAGGAACGTTTTATTTGAAACAAAAACGGTAAATGACATAACCAACTTTGTTTACACCTTAAAAACTATCCAGATCGCGTGATAGATCGGCCAGCATTTCCATGAAAAGATGCGACTTGGCCTCGTCTTCATTACTGTCTCCGGAGGTGTCGAGTCCAGCGCCGTCCAGGCCATTGCTCCCTGAAAGCGAGAGCTGCTGCAGGAGATTGGAAAGCGTGCTCCACACATGCGGTGGCCAGTTCTCCGCAAAAAGTGGCATAAATATCTCGTTAAGATGATCCGCACGCACTGCTCCAGTAAGCAGCATGGAGCGGAGCAGCTGCTCCAGCAGGCGAAATCCATTCGGTTTGAAAGACAGCTCCTGAATAAAGCGCACGCTCAGCAGGCCCTCAAAGATTCCGGGATAGGCCTCGCTGGCCTTGAACTGAGGCGAACGCCACAACGTACAGCATGCGGAGATAACGAATTCGTCCAGGAAGTCGGGCTTTCGATTGATAAGTAACTGAAGCAGATGCACCAATCCCGAACCAATCAGATGATAGAATATCGTGGGCAATTGCGGCAGTAGAACCGCGTGCTGAGACTGTCGCAGCAGCTCGCCCAACTCCTGGCGGCTGCCTATATTCTCCGGCCGCAGGCTGAGGTGATGCAGCCACTGCTGCAGCTGGAACAGCAGCTCCGAAAGGCTAAAACCCACATCCGAGCTGAGTTGAAGTTCATTGGAACCCCCGCCGGCAGCGGCTGCTTCCGCCTTGTTCTTGTTTGAGTTGCACACCTTGATGGCGAGCTCCTTGAGGTCGCCGTGATAGAAGGTGGACTGCAGTACGCTGGATTGCAGCCACTGCTGCAGTTGGGTCTGAGCCTGGCCGCGAATCAGGAGGGCGTAGGTGGAACGCAGCACTGCATTCGTACTGGCGGGCAATAGGGCCTCCAGTGACTGTGCTATGCGTTGGCCCAACATCTGAGGCACCTGTTCTTTCCATTTTTGGGAGGCCTGCTCTTTGGCCCCCTGAAAGATGTGCTGAAGCTGCTGCAAGACATCATCCTGCTTTACGGAACATATCTCGTTTACCTTGGCATCCGCAGCGGCCTTGGAAGGCAGCAGAATCTCCTGCTGGGCATCCTTGACCACGCACTTGAAGCTGCGCTCCGTAACAAACTCAATCAGTCGTCGGGTGGAGGCGTTTTGGGAGTGCAGGAAGGCATCAGCTAGCTTTCGTTGGTGTTGCTCCGCAGGTGTCTGCTCGCTAGAAACCATTGGCTCCTTGGTGACAGAGGTGCTGCTGCTACTGCTGCCCTGCTGGAGCTGCTCTAGGCGTGTGGTTATATACCGAAAACGGCCACTCTTCGCCTGTCGAGAGGGCGTGATGCTTACCCTGAATTCCTGGAGAAAGGGACAGGCAATGGGCAGCAGTTCCTCCAACAGGGGGCCAAAGGATTTCTCATGACAGCGAATTCCACTTAGGCAAAGCTCCACAACGGCCGCTGAGTTGGTCTTGATTGACCTGTGACTATAGTAGGCATTAACCAGTTGCGGCTGTGCATCTAGCAGCCAGCCAATACAACACCTGGCTATAAACACCGCTCCGGGCTGAGATTTCTCCATACCCAACGAAGCATATAATCCGTAAAGTATTTCCAGGGTGGCCAGGGCGTCTGGAAGATTCAGGCTGACGGGATCTAGCATGGCCAGGTATTGGACCAGCCACGGCAGCGAGATGAGCAGCTTGCCATTGCGCATCGACCGCTCAAATGTCTCCCGGAGATTGAAATCAGGCTGAAAGCGACTGCGTAGCTGCAACTGCTGCGGGCACAGATTCGGCGGCGAAGGGTTTCCGTGTTGCGTAGTCCCGCTAAAGGGGAGAACGCTTACAAAACCCAAAAACTTGGCTAAAATCAGCATATGGGCCATCGTCTGTACACGTACTATGTAGAGTCCCTGCTGTGTTGACTGCTCCTCCTCAGCGCAGACATCCTCGGCCAACTGCAGCAAATCGAAAGTAGAGTCGTTGTGCCGTAGCAACTGGACGAACAAGGCCAGCTTGAGCTGCACATGAAACGCCATCGATGAGCAGCCGGCTATAAAGTCACGGAAAAACGCCTGCGATCGGGGAAACTGACCCTCCACGCTGGAGTCGGAGGTAACCAGGCGCTGGGCCAAGCGATTAAGTCTGAGAGGGTCCAACTTCAAGCCTAGTTCCTCGGGCGATTCAGTGTTCTCGGTGGCCGAGATCAGCAGTTGACTGACAAACAGCTTGGCAAAGTGCGCCATGTTCACCGGGTGTTCCGACACCTTGAAGATTTCCCGGATGCAGGGCGCCACCTCCGAGGTGAAGTTAAAGTTGCGGTTCAGGTGGCCTAGCTCCCACTGCTTCAGGGCCTTGTAAAATAAATCTCGCTGCGTCTTGAAGGCTGCAAACTCGTTCTGCGAGGGAAAATTATCCCGAGAGTCTTTTTCGACATGGTAGTATACGTTGTGTTGCGAGGAGGAGGATGTGTCCAGAGCAACAGATGGAGCCGAGTCCTGTTTCTGCTGGCAGGACGCTTCCAGCTGTTGGACAATGCCCGGTGGCAGCAGGTTCAGTCTCTCGTTTTGAAGCAACACTCCCAACGTCTTCTTGTCCAGCTGCAGAAGTAACATTTGCTGGTTCTCCAGAAGTTTCAACGCAAAGTAAACGCAGCTCTTGTAGTCAGAGGAGAGGCGCTGCAAAGGCATGCAGTGTAGACTTGTACCAACGGGAGATTGTCCCAGGTCTCGTACATTAATCAACTGCAGCACGAAGCTGAGTTCGCTCAGGACATTCGGCACCATATTTAGGTCCATGAGAAGACTATAAATGGCCGAGAGGAGCTGCAACTGATTAGTATCAGTCACATCCTCAAGCGAGAATCTGTCGTGCGGAAACACCTCATCCTCTGGTGTCCTGCCTTCAAGCTGACTGACGTTAACGGGCGGCGCCTCGCTCTTAATCTCTTGCTTATGCAGGAGCAGGGTTTTTCGCGCTTCCATATCCAAGGCAGCCCCTTGACTTCTATCGAAAAGTTCGCTGCTCTGGGAGAGGCGCCACAGATTATTGTCATTGCTAAAGGAACTGGTGTCTCCGAAAGATGAGCCGGCCGAAACATTTTTGCTGATGGTCATGGGGAGGACACGTCTACGTGGCTTAGACTGCACAGTGCCGCCGGATGCAGCTCCCGTTGACTGAAGTTGATTCTGCGACTGTTGGGGAGTAGTCTTCTTTTTAGATCGTTGCTGGCCTTGGTTGGGCGAGTTAACCAGAAAGTCGCCCAGGCAAAAACTGTGTCCACCTCCACCACCACCACTGCTTCTGTGGCCTGAGGTTTGTGGCGTGCTGCAAAACTGGTTGTTGCCGCTGCCAGGCACGGATCTGCGGCCCTGCTTTCGCAGTGGAGTCGACGTGGACTCCACACTGCAGCTGCTCCGGTTGAGGAGTGAGTCATTGAGTAGTTGCTGCTGCAGGTTCTCATCTAATTCTTTGGATGCATCGCCAGGCGGCGGCTTTGGCTGCCGGACAGGGGTCCCCGGTAACGAGTGCACCGGTGTGTCTGAGTTCCTGGCTTGGAAATATTGACTCGTTTGCTGCCGCAATGCGGCCAGAAAGTAGACTGCAAAGTCCTCTAAGCTGCAGTTGCTCTGCTTCCTAAAATGGGCAAGAAACTTCTGCTGCAGCTGGGGGCGTGGCACCTTCTCCAGCTGTACAAGCAGCTGCTGCAGATGAGTCTCTTCCGGTCGTGGCATTTCTATGTATATCTATAACATCCAAGGCTCTGACTCCGTTGGCATGGCCTGCTGATGCTCTATTTTTAAAGGCTGCCTCTCGAGAGCTATTTTTGACCTTTCTCCCACTCCTTCGCCACTCCTCCAATTATTCAATCCCTCTCTCTCCCTTTTGCTATGATTCCCTGCAACGGAAGAGGAGAGAAGGGAAATGTTGGCTTCTTTACACGCTCGGCTTCGTTTTCTAATTAATGTTGTACTTTTATTTTTAGATTTTGTTTGGATTTTGGTAGATTTTCTTTTGACATCACTTCTTTTCACACATACTAATCTAAATCAAAGTAAACGGCACGAAAGACGTAGCAAGTTGTCTAATTAAGGCGGCAATGATGACATCATCACCTGTACTAATAGCTATAAAGTTTGAAGATATTAGGATAGAAGGGTTTTAGTTAGTTGGAGAAGGATTTAGTAAATTTGTACATACAAAATTTGACCGTAGGCTAACTTAATTTAAATATAAATTATGATTGGACAATGAAATGAATTAAATAAAACGAATTAAAAAATTGAAAATGCAGTAAATTACTTAACGTCTTAATAATGGCTTGTAATTTTTTATAGCATAGTTTCGGAACCCTATTTAAGGGATTTCTGTTCCCAAAATGTACTTTAATATTTTTGAAGAGTTCTTGCTTTATAAAACACCACAATTCTGGTGTTATCCTCAATTCGCCAATATTTACTGTACAGCCAAATCTATAAATTCCAAATTTGAGCAATTACGATAAGGAAATCTGAGAAATGTCCGGAATTTAATAAAGATTACTTAATATTTGCGATTGGTGTTAAACGGAGGGAGAAAGAGATGAAATAAGGCGGCGAACCGCAAAGTCTGTGGCCGTGGGAAGTGACATCATATGGGAAGAGGGTGGGGTTTGGCGTGGGGTGGGTCAAACATTCAGACAAACAAACAAACAGCACATATATTAAAAACACTTTTCATGCGTTGTGCCACAGGAAATTGAAATAAGCGAGAGAGAAAGAAAGAGCAAGAGGGTGAGAGGGAGGAAAGAACACACACCAAGGCTTGGCAGCCGTACAAATTCCAAATACACACCAACACAAGCACAGCCAATTTAACTGTTTATCGCACTAACAAATAACAAACAACAACAGAAAACGGCAAGTGCGAGAGAGGCTTCCTTCAAAAAGAGAGCGAGAGAAAATACACGGACTCACTCACACACGCATAGGCTACATTAATTGAAGTGTCTATCAGAAAATAGCTTGGGATGACGTAATGCGAACGGTTTGGAATTATGAGCAATGATGAGGAGCACGAAATAAATCGAGGCCCCAAAATTAACTCAATAGATTAAATTATTTTAACCCATTGAAGTCCCCACCTTCACTGAGATCGGAGACCGAAAACAAGCCTTATGCAAAGTCAAGGACATTTCCCACCTTAACAGGTTTGCGCAAATGTAAGGCAAACATTTATTTATCTCCTGCGGACACACATACACGAACACAAACATATAGAGGGAAAGAAATGAGAGCCAGCGCTCTCACCAAAGCGCTTTCTCTCTGCTGAAGTTGCCGCACCACCAACACCCGATGACGTACACACACACCGACTCCTGCATAACACACGCACACTCATGCACAACTGGAGTACCAGATACTTTTCTTCAACTGCAATGGGAATCCTGATTTTTCGACAGAATATCTTTAATTTTGATGACTAATCGAACACCGGCGCTGGGCGTTCGGCTTTTTGAGCAATGGTCAAGACTCTGCTCTCACACTTTCCATGTTTAATTGGATATTTACGACGCCCCGAGAGGGTGTGGCGTTGACCCGAAAAAATTTTCACTTCACACGCAAACCGAATTTCAATTGCATTTTGAACCCAACTATCAGTAGGCTACGGGTGAAAATTTGGTGAAAACTTACACTTTGACGGCAACTCTATTGCTTCACAGTTAATTTGTTAATTATACTATTGATTTTCAGTAGTTATTCGTATTTTTCTCGCAGCGACTGAATTCACGCGATCCGCACGGTACAAGAGCCAGTGTTGCCAGATGAAAATTTGGCTCTCCCCCTAAAAAATCTCAAAAAGTTGAAATG
>JAEIIL010025356.1:0-11703 GCA_018905715.1 Drosophila lini | reverse complement strand
TTAACTTTTGAATAATTATAAATTATACTAAAATAAGAATAATTTTTTAACTGATGAATTCTACCATTCCAGAGCATTATAAACAGGTATTTTCTTGGGTATAAACAATTTCCAATTGATTGTTGCCAATATTTGCGTATTTCCCACTGCAACCACTTGGCGCTGAGTGGCTCAGTGGTTTAGTGGCTTGGTGACTTGTCTGCTGGCTGGCGGTTGCCTCAGTTTCCCGGGCGCAGAGGCTCAGTTGGACGACAGTTGGCACAGGCACAAATATTTTTATGACACCCGGGGCGAAACTAGTTTTGGTTTCACAGTTCGGCTTGGCTTTGCTACCAACTTCGCCCTCTTGGCTCCAGCTAGCTGGGCTCTCCCCCCCCCTTTGGAAGCCAACACAACGGATGTCGGTGATTAGCCAATCAGGCAGCATGTGTAAGGCACTTGGATCGGATTGGATCGGAGCTTGGCTTAAAACCAGATGGATCGGTTCTGGGGGAGCAGGATCTCTGGCCAGCTGCTGTTATATTCCCCACGAAAAAATGCGCCAAGTCAAGGCCGAACAAATGTGCGGCTGCATTTTTTCAGCCCCCAGGGGAGTGGTTCGATTTTCATTAGTTGTTTTTCTTTTTTTTTTTCCTACTAAATTCCACCGAAATTGGTAATCAATTTGGCATTTACTGACATATTAACCTGGTTATTAGCAAGTGTTTATATAAATAAAGTCACATTTTCAACAACTGAAAATGAAGTTTACCAGGAATATGGAAATAGATAATAAAAAAGGAAATTGAAAGCAGCTGGGAACTGTCACTTATAAATATTGAAAATATGATAAAAAGGGAAAGTATATATATATATTTATTCAGTTATTGATAGAAATTTATTATAATTAAATAAACATTAATTATATAATTATATATATTTCTTCCTGTGCATCCAATGCTTAAATGAATAATTTATAACTGCACTATAGGTAGAAAAACAAGAAAACTGTTTGCATCAATTTGAAGCAAGACAGACAGCCAGCAACTGGTTTCTCTCTATTTTTGTGACTGTTTCGATATTTTTTGTTGTTTTGACAAACAAAAAAAAAAGGTCGTGGGAGCGCGACATTGAGGGAAGATCGCGGAGGTATTCGCATTTCAACTTATATGTTTGTATATATACATTCTTGGCAATGTACTTTGGCCCACACACAGATCGCGAGATCGCCAGATCACAATTACAGCCCCTAAAGAAGCCCCATTATGGAGGCACTACTGCGAGACACGCGGAAGTCAAGTCGTTGTGGCAAAAAGTGATAATGAAAAAAATAGGTAATAATGGGCGCAGAAACCTGAAACCGATTGAAATCAAATTATTTGTTTATTGAGCAAAACTCACACACGATTACTGCTTGATATTTTTTGGTTAGCTCTAAGCGTTATATTTTTATCTGCTATTTTTTTTAAGTTTTTACTGTTGTTTTTTTCAGCTATTTGTTTTTCTTTTTTGTGGGAAGCGAAAGCGTTTTGAATCGCACGCTCAAGCGGTCCCCATAATGAGAGACCTCGGATGCAGAGATCTCCATCGCCATCTCCGTTTCCCCAAAAAGAATCTCGCATGCGGATAATTGCAAAGAAATTAATTTTTTTTATAGCCTTAATTTGCAATTGCCGGTAGACCTCAATATTCGATATACTTTCAGTGTAAAGTGATTAAAAGATTTGCTGTTAAGTCGTAAATGCCATAGATACACATACATATGTATATCTCTCTCTCAGCAAATAAATTAAATAAAAGTGTGGGTGAAAGTGTTTGGGGTTATATTAGAGGAGTTTATTTTAGGTAAATGATTTAAAAGATTTTGAAGTAAAAACTACATTTTTTAACAAATAAAAATGTAGTTTTATGTGGCATTTAAGATTTCTTAATAATTTTTATAATTGGTAAACTAAATAAATTAAATATACAGTGCTAAAAAGCACAAGCAAAATTAGGTAAAGTATTTTAAGTTAAAATATTACCTCTTTCCACAGCTAAAAAATATAATTTTATGGGTTTCTTAATAATTCTTTTAATTGGTAAAATAATAAATAAAATCTCCAGTACTAAAAGGCTAGTAAAATGATATTGATATTTAAGAGTATACAACTTGTTATCACCTAAAAAGCTACTAAAAAAAATATATAAAAACTTTTTAAAAAAATTCTCTGAATTATATTTAAGCAAAAAAAAGAGGTATTCTAACCTAAACTCTAAATCCTATTAATAAAACCCCTCCCAAGCCCCGACAATTGCTTGGAATTTCGATTAACCAATTTCGAGTTCTTCCGGAAACCGGAAACATCAACCAACCAGTAATGTAATCTCTCGCTTCGTAGAATTCTCCCAGGCCAGAACCAAAACCAAAACCAAATCCAATCAATTTCCAATCGCAACCTGTCTGTCACCTGTTCCTGCTAGTGTCTGTGTGTGGCTTGGCTTGGAATTCTCTCGCCCAGCTCTCAGCCAAGTGCAGTTCACTTTATGCTAATTCAGGCCCGAATATATATGGCTAAGTGGTGATTTGCCAATTTGGTATTTCACATGATGTCAGCGCAAAATACGAATACGAAATTAATCCAATCGATGGCGTCAATCCGGTTAATTGCAAATAAAAAATAATAATAATACAAAAAATATATCATGGGGGGAGAAAGGGTGCTGGCTGGCAAGAAAAGAAATCTTCTGTCACACACGGCGTATGCGCAATGCGGACAGAAAATAATTAATTTCACATCGCAAATTAACATGTGTTTCGTCTTTCGGGGGCCCCGACAAAGCGCTTACTAAGCGTAAAGACCCAGCACGATTCGCGAATTCATTCATCGCAGCCAGAGAAAAAAAACAAAGCCCGCAGGGAAAACAGGCAACTGGCAAGAGCCAAGTTAGCAGAAGTCGCAACACCAGCAGCCAGCAGCAGCTTTTCATTTGATATTTGATTTGGCTTTGGGTTTGGGTTAACTTTTTTTTTGTTTTTATTCAGTGTTTTCGCTTTTTTATATGTGTCTATATATTTTTTTTTTGTAATTTTATTTTGTCGTCGTCGGCATTGCATTGCCCAAAGTGAGACTGGCGTGAAATGAAATCGAAGAAAGAAGCCAAGGAGCGGGGAAAATAAATAAATGGAGTGCATAAATGCACAGAAAAAAATAAATAAATATATATTTATTACATGATTAAATACAGTTCATAATAAAAATATATATATATTCATTAAGGAGATTTTAGGTCCGCCTTTTGGATTATCTAAATTAAAAGCCCTAAGGCTTACACATTTCTTTAGTTTTGTTTGAATCAAAATAGAATTTATCTTGTTAAAAAATCCAGGTTAATTATAAAAATGTGTGTGCTCACGATCAGTTTCATATGAGATTTGGCTACGTGTGGAGAGAAGGGTTTTCTCTTTTTTTATTCACATTGATCGAACAACGAACCGCGTCGATTTCGAGTTGAAGACACGGCCAAAACGCAGTGCCACCAATTGGGCTTGGGTGCCCGTGCCCGTGCCTGTGCCCGGGGATCCCCCATCGTCAACCCCCTCCTCCTCGCTCCGACTCCTTACCAAATGGGAGAAACAACAGCGGCGAGTTAGGGCCCAAAAACGCGAAGTGGCTGCCAAAGCAAACCGACCAACTAGCCGCATACCAATTTTGAGTCGTCGTCGTTGTCTCGAAAACGTGAATCGAGTGAAAACTCAACTGGGAAACCAGTTTATCAAAGTATAAGGGTAAGAGGCTATGAAGGGGCCTCTTTACAGAGGGGGCACCGAGATATAGGCGTGGATATGCGGCTCCATTGCCCCAAAGCCAAAGCCAAAGCCAAATGGCCTGGCCTAAGACACAGAAAGGCGATGTGGCTCTGGCATACCAGCATGTATCCAAGTACTCGATACTTGGAGTACATTCAAGATAACAAAGGGATTGGTGGTTAGATAGCAAGGGACTTTAGTCTTCCAGGGCCTGTATATTGTTAACTTTAATGAAAGCGAGAGAGGCTTCAAAGAAGATATATTCCAGCATTTATTAACTGAAATAAAGAACCTGATTACATTAAGAAGAATTCAAACGAAAAAAAATCCAGAAGGACTCAGCTAAGAAAAAAACAGGGTAGAAAATATGTACATATGTATATACGAGGTAGACAGAGATATTAGTATTCTAGACTTTATAAAAAAATAGATCCCCCTAAAAAGAAGATATTATTTGCCAAAAAAGGTTGAGATCTATTAAAAAAAAAAAAACTTAATTAACAGATTTAAAGTCTTCAGCTGAAGTTGTAGAAGTTAAATATTTCCCACATTATTTCCCGAATGACTCCCAAGGGTTAACCTTTTTCTAACCTTCTCGTCATCGTGATAAGTAATGTGAACTCAGGATCTTATTGTTCCCTCCTTGGAGATCCTATTATAATCGATTTTTGGATTCGATTTTCCACTCTCTCCAGGCAATCAGAGCATTTCCTGTGCAGGTAGCTCAAATTACCTGTTGTTGTTGCACCTGAGCGGTGTTTTTCAAAGCCGTATCTAAGGGCGAAAACCACCGAAGGAGCAAGGGCGAGAGAGTAAATACTACATAAAGGCACAACGTCCCATCCCAATAATAAGGGAGGTCAAGGCGAGCGAGCAAGCGATTTCCTCTAATGACTTTATAAATGCCCCAGAGATTTCGTGTTGAAGAATTGGGACTGAGAGACAGAGAGAGATGGATGGATCCCCGATCTCACCATAATTATTGTTCCCTCGACTCCATTGAAACTTTCGGATTAGGCGACAACTTTACCTCACCTCAGAGAGCCGACGAAAAAAACGTGCAAATATTTTCAGCACACTTTTGAGTCGTTTTCCTTCTCTTCTTCTCCTTCTTTTTTTTAGGTAACTTGTTTTGGTATGTTTGGTATGCGCACTCAGACTCGATTGTTGGCTGCCTCTCTTTCTAACTCTCTCATAACAGCCTCTAATGTTCTCTCTTCTTTGCTGCACCTTTGATTCGCTGTTGACTTTTCTACGGTTGAATTTCTGTAATCCCAAACGGATCATTGGCTGTTGTTGTTATGGTAAAATGCCAGCGCATTTGTGTATTTAATTTATGAATAATCACTGGTGGCTCCAGCGAATTAGTAGCTAATTATAGAAATAAAAATGATTCAACTGTGATTAATAAGCTATTTTTAAATAATTATCTTTACATTTGTCCCATTTCAATTCGAATTCCAATTACCGAAAAATTCAATCTGCAAAAGTTTTACTGTAAATATTTTTGCCGTGTCTGTGTGTTGCATGCAAAATGGCAACCTGTGCTGGTGTTAGTGTGGCTGCGCTCCTCTTCTCCTGCTGCTTCTCCCGCTTCTTCTTCGCCTTCTGGCTGGGCTCTTCTTGGCTCGCTTCCCATTCATCGTTCATCGCGTTTTGGCTTTGGCTAAGCGCTCGCGCGTAGAAAGTTTTAACGTTAACGTTAACGGCCTTTGCCGTTGCCGTTGCCCACCCTCCTCCACCGGTCCACTGCACTCCTCCCCCCCTGGCAGTGTCTGTTGTGTGCTTGTGTTTGCTTTCGACCTTTCTTCTTCTCCGCCTTGCCCTTATTTTCTGCTGGCCAAGCAGCACACAAAACGAGCGACTGTTACTGTTAGTTACCACCGTTCGCTGTTGTTGCCTTTGTTATTGCTACCTCTGCTGCTGCTTCTTCTTTCATTATTTGCCTCCTTTTCACCCTCCGCACAGTGGGCCACACACACCTGTTGGTCGTGCATACACACATGCGGTTAAAGAAGTGCATTTAATTATCTTGTTTGCCTAAGCAAATCTTTCGAGATTGTGTTCTTGGAAGAGAAAGACATAGATTATGGATGCCGCCAAGGTGTCACAAATAATGGGAGTTATATGTTATTATATTCAAGACTATTCTTACATATATCTTCATTAAAATTATTTTCCTGCTATTAGAACTAGGCTATATTTCTATATTATTTGCTAGTTATTCTTTTTATAAACAAATTACTATTATTTAAATACTATAAACCCTTTTCCTGCAAAAGTTCGCCTGTAATGTTTTTTCTCTAATTTTTAAGAAACTCCCATTGTGCGGAGTTTAAGCTCCGTTTTAAGGGGCAGAGTATTTCGTTTTGGATTTGGCTTTGGCTTCTGCCACGCAGACGCAAAGATGCACAACTACTACATAAATATGTATGTATAGTTATATATCTGGCCGATGATTATGTATTCCAAGCTCTTTGGAGCACCGACTCACCTGTATCTGGTTGCGCCAGACGTCGTAGTGCAGCCAATTATCCGTGGAGAAGGCGATCGCCAGCAGGGCGGTGGCGATGATCGCGCAGATCGTCGCTATCGATAAGGTAACGGCCGAGCAGGGCATCGTTATGTGTTATTCCGGAACTATATCGGTCGGGTTTATATGTGTGTATAATCTGTCGGTGGTCGTGCCACTTCAATTTCGGCTTTTTTTATGTTTCGTGATTTCTCAACCGAAAAACAGAACCAACAAACAACAACAAACTACAGTTGTGCGCTCCGTTTCTTCCTCTTCTTCGCTGTGATCTTCAGCTACTTCTTCTTCTGCTTCTTCCGCAGCTAGATTTTTCTTCTTCTTCTTGCGGTTTGTCGTCGTCTGGAACTGCTACTGCACACAGTTAAAAAAGCAGCAACCAGTTTAGAAGGCACAGTAAAAAAAAGCAACGATTGTTAACAAAAAAATAATAATTTTTAGCAGCACTAACACACACACACACACGCGCGCACTCACACGCACGCACACAGAGACACGCGCGCCGGGCGAAGAATCTAAGATGGAGGACGAGAATCGTGGAGAGAAGAGAAGCGAATCAGAGCTAAGCTAAGGCGTTGTGATCGCAATGACGTTCGCTGGCGGACTGAAAATCAACGGCAACGGAGGAAGCTAACCCGACTTCAGGTAATACCCGTTCGTAGTTAAAGCGGCCCAATGTCTCTGAGCCAGCTTCGCAGCAGTGCTGCCGGGCCATGAGCACCCGTATAAGCTAGATTCTGAGAAAAGTTACTAAAACTGAATACGCATACAGCATTATGTTTTTAAATTTATTAATTTAATTCATTTTGTTATAAATAAAGTACTTAAATACATCTGTGTTCATATTGTTCCGCATTTTTTCATATATAGACTTAAAACTCGTTCGATTTTAGCTATAAGGAAAGCATTTCCATTGCAAAAAACGCAAGGGACTTAAATGGCTTATTGTTTTTAGTGTTTTTTTTAAATAAGCACTTTTGCTCAAAATTAAATTGTGTCCTAATGTTCATTTATTTATTTTCATTTTCAAATATGCAAGATCTCTAGTCCGAAAGAAGCTAAACTGGCAACACTTGGGACAGCTTCGCAGTCGCCGTCGCAGTCAGCGGTGACGTCGCTGCACTCTCTCATCTGAGCGCTTTGCGAATGCAACCGAGTTTGTGAGAGTGAGAGAGGTGCAAGGAGGAGGATGTGAAGAAGGAGGAGGCAAGGAGACCGTGCTGGTGCCTCTTCTACCTGCTGGATACGCCACAAAAACAAGTAAAGGAAAACGGGCTTTGAAAGGTTCAGAATACCCTTTTTGGATCTCTACCAATAAAAAACTTTGCAGTAGAAGCCCATGGGCGTAGGCGGTGGGCTGAAACTTGGATTAATGGGGACAGGGGGCCAGATCGTAAGTCTGTCAAAATTAAGCAACATATTTTATTGGTTACATATGGGGATCAGCCTCCTCAAACGAAAACTACACTGGAGGATAATATATGTATATTTATAGAAATTAAAATAGTATTATAAAATGTTATTATTATAATACAATATTTTACATTGCTAACAATATTTTTAATCCAATCTGAATCTCTTCTCCGACTCTTCACACCTGTGCAGATCATCATTCAATGACACACCTTTTAAAACACATACCCCATTTAGTTACCAGACACTTGTTGCTATCTCAATTGTTCTTTGATAAATATAGATTTGTAAATCTATATTTTAATGGGTTTTTAATTCCATGTGAAATCCAGCTGCTATCTGTAAGGATGTGCACTTAACTTTGTGGCCAAGAGAGCCAAGCTGTTTATAAATAAATATTGGTAGGAGAGCCCGATATCGTCTGGGATTCCCCCATTCCCACTCCCCGCTGCTAATCAGGGCATCCGATTTCTCGCAGTGCGCTCCTGACCCAATGCAAAGATGCTGCGACTGCGCAGGTACAGCGCACACACACATGCTCTTTTTACACGTTCAAATGAGATACAGATGTAAATATCTGTGGATGTGTGTGTAAGTGCGGCATTGGCATCGGCATCTTGCCAGTTTCTGTTGATTTTCATCGGCTTTAATGCCTTTGTCTATTTTGGGTTTCTGTTTATGGCGTGGGTTTTTCTCAATTGCATTTTTGGGCGCGCTCTCTGACTGCATTGGCGATGGCTGTCTGTCACAGTGGTGCTCAAAATAATAGTGATAATAGAATAAATTAATTTATTTCCTAACATTAAAAATATGATTACTTTTTATTTTCTCGGTGTTTTTATTTTGCTTATTATTTTTTTCTTACCTTTAATTTTTTTATTTATACATTTTTGACTTCCACTTTTTTTTCTGAACGTTTTTTCCAGGACTTTTTTTTTTTGCTTAAATTCCCTGTGGTGTGCTACCATTTTTACGGCATCTGTGGGTGTGATGTATTCGAGTGCGTTAATGTGTGTGTGTGGAAATACCAGAATTACCTAAATTACAACAAGAATAGGCCGTGGCACTTATAAAGCAATGCTCGTAATCGGATCGGATCGGCATCAGCCCGGCTCCATGCAGTTCTCTCGATCTCAATTGCCGGGGCCTGGGGCAAAAAAAAAAATAAAAAAAATAACTATATAAATAAATAAATAAGAAATAAGCGACATCAAAACAAGAAGAAGAAGAAGAAAAAGTGGCATGCAACTCGGAGGCTCGAGTCTCGCCTTGTTTTTCGTTTTCTTTTCGCATGCCGTTGACATTCCTCAGCGTCGCATTGTGTTTGCTTGGACTTACTTTGTACTGCGACTGTTGTTGTTGTTTTTTTTTTTTTTTTTTNGACGACAACACATTATGTATTTAATTCACATTTTAGCACAAATTATTAAATATTTGACAGCCAGCGAATCGCAACGAAAGTGAGAGCGCAAGTGAAAAGCCGCAGGCTTGGGGCAGCGCCACCACACACTTCCGCAATTGCTAATTTATGCGTTTATTGGTAAGGCTTAAAGGCAGTGGCTGCCATTTCTGCCACTTGCCATTTGCGTTTTTGTCATTTTAATATAAACTCTTGTATTTTGTGGACGGGACACAAGCAGGCATAAAGCACAGCAAACAAAGGCCCAACGAAACGTGTTCGTGCTCGTCGCAGTGAAAGTAACAGTCGCAGTCAACAGGTAGCACCGGTGGTGACCGCGACGGTCAAAAGCCGAAAATGGTGACTTCTCCCTGCAAAAAAGCAAGGGAAGGAAATTACAAAGTTGTGCCAAATGACCCTGAAAACGGGAAATGCATGTATGAAAATGTTTAAAATCGGCTTGTCAAGTGATATTATTAAATAAAGAAACTTACAATAAATCGTTGGGCTAAAATATGTCAAACGATAAACTTTTGTTTAGTTTAAGCAGTTCCATTTCTTATGATTAAATATTGATGCTTACCCTTGTAAAATCTTGCCTATTTTAATACATTTGTGGAACAACCCAAAAATTACATAAATCATAACCATAATAATTAATAAATTAAAAATATAAATAAATTAAGAAACAAAATAAAGGTTTGACATCCGCCTTACATACTTTTTACACTGTCATGGAAAACGTTAAATGGTGGCGCCACTGCAATTTTCTTCTCTAACGACAGAGGGCGCTCTTCAAGCCGGCTAGCTTTATAGCTGAATTGAGGAGATCTGGTACTTTTGGTCGCTGGGACCGAAAAGTCTGGCAACGCCGCTGCACGAGCTACCAGTACCAGATTATTTACCTGGTGACCGTTTTTCGAATATAAAAAAATACCAAATACAGGGACTTGGATTTTTTAGGGGGAAATTTGAACTATTTGAGATTTTTTAGGGGAAAATGCAATTTTCATCTGGCAAACACTAAATCTTTGAAAACGGCCGAAAAACAATTGCAATGCGTGCAATCAAAATCAATCAATATGTCAACAAGAAAGTGCCCCCAGTGCTGAGTTCGCAGTGCCAACAATAGGAAAGAAGGAAAGCAGCCAGCAAAAGGCAGGTGCGAAGAATGCAACTCGCAATGAAATGGAAGAAGGAATATATTGTAATGAATGCAAATGCACTGGTGTGCGCTAGTGTGCGTGTGTGTCGTAGTGCTGTGAGTGTGAGTGAGTGCTGGGCGCGTGTGTGAGTGTCTGGACCTGCGCTGGTGTGTGTGTGTGTACGCGAGAGCCAGGAGAGCAATAATTAAATTAAGCAAAGGTGTTACGTGCCCACGAGAGTGTGTGTGTGTGTGTCCGCTAATGTATATGTGCGTGCGTAGGTGTCGTGGCTCTCTTTTTCCCCCAACCACCCCATCATCTTCGCTCGCATCCTCCTGCCGCCCTGCATCCTTCCGTGAGTGTATGTGTGAGTAGAGAGAGCTGTGTATATACAGAGTGACAAAATTCTAATAAGAAATTTTTGTTATCGCTGCTGCACTCGCCCTCTCGCTTGCTCTCGCTCTCTATAGCGGCACCCAGAAAATCAGCGCTATCAGTGCTTTGACAAAAAAAATACTAGCAAACGTCGTACTACGAAAACGACGACGCACGACGACTGCTAAAGGGGGTGGTGGTGGGCAGTGGGCGGGGGGTTGCTTTTTCCGGCTACTCCTTTGCGATTATTCTCCGCCAGCATCATGCATGTGTGTGTGTGTGTGTGTGTACTATAGCGGTACTTTTTACGCACTTGTAGTCTGATCGGAAAATCTCCCTTTGGGAGAGAGCGAGAGGGTGAGAAAGAGAGAGGATCTTGTGGAAACCTTTTGCTATTCTGCGAAAACCCAAACCCTACGCCCAAAAAAAAAAAAAGGAAAAAAATCTTGTCTGCTTTTTTGGCTTCAATTTCTCTGCGCACAAGCACAAGCGTAGGTGCCCACCGGGCGGAGGGGGGAGTAGCGCCCGAGGGGGGGTGGTAGTGGGCGGCAGGACGAAAAACGGCGCACGCAACTGTCATTGACCTTCAATTGCATTCGTTGCAAGCTGCAGCAGCAGCAGCCGCCGCACCCAAAGGTCATAGGTTGGGATGTGTGTCATTCAATTAATCAAATTCGAGCCACCTTAAAAAAATGAAACTAAACAAATTAAAAAAGTGGCTTCTAATACGGTTTTCTGGGCGTTGATTTCCCAGCCAACGCGCCTGCTATATACCATCAATCTCGGCCAGCCAGCGCGTATAGCAGCGTCTCCTCTCTCTCGAATACACAGTGCAAATCGTTTATGCGGAATGGTTTGCCTCTAATAAAGAGAATTTAAGCCCTAAATACCCGATAAGTAATGAGGAACAGCCAGGAAATACAAATCAATAGAAATTGTGTCTAAAAGTTGGCTACTGAAAGTCGAAAAGGTGATCCTGAGGGCCCTCAGAAAGCGTTTCTGGCTTAAAAGTACTATAAAAGAGTGTCGAAATATAGAAAATAATACTTTAGTATGATTTAAAAAAAAAAAA
>JAEIIL010025349.1:0-20488 GCA_018905715.1 Drosophila lini | reverse complement strand
ATGCATCCTCCATCTTGTATCTGCATCTTGTATCTCGCTTTCGTGCATTTTATTGACATGCACGAACAGGCACCACCAAGCTCTGGCCTGGACAGCTGTTGTTATGCCCATTTCCTTTCCATTTCTATATTTATTTTTGCATTTTTTTTGTTGCTCTAAAAACTTTGTAAATATTTTTTATTGTTTGCCTGTGCGTTGTGCATTTTTCTCTTGCCTATATTTTGCTTTACTTTTTTTTGCTGATGTTTATTGTTGCCTTGCGTTTAACCTCAGTAAACAAAGAGGTGGAGGAGGAGGAGGAGAAGGAGCAGGAAAAAAAAAACCGAAAGAGTCATAGAGAGAAGACTTGCCTCCAGTGCTCTTTTTTTTTGCTTTTCTTTTTCTTTCTTTTTTTTTATTGCATTTTATATGCACGCACCAAAGAAGAAAAGACGAAACACACCGAGAAAAAATATTCAGCAGCAGCAACAATAATAACATCCTGCGAGTCCTGGGCCATAAAAAAAAGAGAATACAGAAACAACAACAACAAGAGTGGCAGCTACCAAAAATGTATTTTTTTGTCGGGTTTTTGGTGCTCATAAAGCGTAAAGATAACACACACATACACACACAACGCTCATAGTTGTGGCCAAAACATACACACACACACAGTCACAAAGGGAGGGGAGAATATTACGCATACGACCCGCTGGCGCTTTACAGTCGCCAGTTCCAGCGAAACTCTCACTGCGGCTGTTCATCTTGGGTCCAGGTTCCAGGTTCCGTTACGTTTCGTTTGGTCCCTCTCATTCGGTTCGGTTCAGTTCGGTTCGCTTTTTATTATTTAATATTTTAAAACACTTGCGGTGTTATTGGCATCACAATAACAAAAACAAACAGTTGCGTAGCTCGAAACAAAAACAATATGAAATGTAAAGGGAGTTTTACGGTTGAAAAAAGCGAATATTTGTTTACTCTTTTTGAATTGCTTTGAATTTGAATGGAATTTAGGGGATAAATAATAAAATAAATAAATAATAGGAGTAAGATAAATAAATAATTTATGCGGAGGTTTTTAAAATGGTTTTATACAAATTATGTAATTGAAAAAAATTTGTTAATACTTTTTTTGTATGATAAATTAAAGAAATTATTGTTTTTAATTTACAAATTTTTAATAAATTTAATTTTCAAACCATAAATATAAGTCTACATTTAAATACAAGCTGGTTAAATAATTTAAAAAAAAAACTGTGAAACTATTTGTTACCATAAAAAAATATATATTAAAACTCTAAAAAAACCAATACCAATTATAAAATGTAAAGCCAGTAATTATCTTATTAATTTGAATATTGTTTTATATTGCCAAAGATATTTAAAAAACCAAAAATTAGTAGTTAAGGATGTAAACTTTAGTGCAAATAATTTTAATAATTTTTGTATTATTCTTATAATTGTAAATATATTTAAAAACCGCAAAAATAAACAATAGAAATTTTAAACTAAAATTTAAATAATTGCTATATTTCAAATATATTTTCTATAGTTTACTTTCCCTTATAAAAAACTGAAACCAACCTTATGTCAAGAGTATACAATATAATAAAACACACATAACAACATGGGCCATGCGGCAAAAATGGATTCCGCAAAAATTCGAACACAGCCGACAGACACACTTGCACAAACACACACACACACATATATACAACAAACCCACACACACACACACACCCATAGAGACAGTACCAGAAAACAAGCTGTGCCAAAGGGCACAAGCTGCCTTCTCCTTGCATGCTCATCCTCCCCTTTGCCCTTCCCTGATCCTGCCCAACTTTCGTCCTTGTTGATTTTGCTACTGCGGTCGGTGTTTTGTGCTCGAGTGAACTTAAAGCAAAGACTTTAAGCCAGAGAGCCCGAAATGTGGTTGTTGTTCGAACAGCAAGCATACATATTGCCAATGTGTATATGGAATATTATTATTTATTTGCGACAGGCTAGGCGGCAACCGCGACCTCTGACCCCCTTATAATTAGCATGGAAAAGGGCGCAAAACATTTTAGATTTCAGTGCCTTAACTTGTCATAACTGAAAAAGCCCAAAATGCCAACAGAAATGTTGTCCATCCCAAGTTCTATATTTTTTTTTTGCCCATTTTCTTTGGCCCAAGTTGTGCCAGTTTTTGACATAGGCCAAAACTCTGAGCGAACCTGGAAGCCAAGCGCCAGGACCTTACTCTTTTTCTCAAGCTCCCTTCCCTCCATGATAGCAGCTTAATGTGTCAGAAAATAGAAACTTTGGGTCGGCTGGCTATATGCTAGGCGCCCCTACAAAGTTTATCAATCAAAATGAGGCAAAAGTTGCTCTAACAAATCTCTTCGCAATCTATGCGTAATTTTCTGGAGTTTGCCTTTTGTACGTTACACGCGGCGGAACATCAACATCTTGGCGTAGAATTTATTTTCTAGCATTATTCCATTGGAATTTATTCACTTTTAGCTGCTTGTTTCACTTAGGGGCCAAACTGATGAATGAGCCAACATTTTCCGCTAATAAGTTTTCTTATAATTCTAGGGGAGAGTTTATTGCAGGAAGTTTATACAAGTTTTATACATGTTCAGGGGGATTTAACGAAGATTTGAGAAAGATATATTGAATATATATTTGAAAGTGATCTTAAATAGATAAGTAAGACAAGGGATGATTGTTTTGGAGAGTTAATATAAAGTTTTTTAGAGATTTTCATTTTCTTATTGCCAGAAGAGGCTTCTTTGTTAATCTTAAAAACTATAAACTGTAAATAAATGAATTATTTCTGCCTCAGAAATATATTCTTACAAAATTAAGTAACTTTTTGTTAACATAAACTCAATTTTAACTTCATAGATTTTGCCTTTTTCCTATGTAAAGCTTTAGAATCCATTGTAATATTTCACTCCACATTCACACTCTTCCCTAATAAACATATATCCTATAGCTATAACTAATTCTCTGTTTAGTTTGCTCACCTAAATGCTGGTCGACTCGCTTCTTGGGCTTCTGTACGGAGGCATAGGGATCACTGCAGTAGTCCTGCCGGGACGGATTCTGACTGTTCCTCAAATTGTGATACTCATCGCCCACCTGGCTGGGTGTGGCCGTCAGATGCGGATAGGGGGCATAGTCATCCACAGCCCCGTAACCGCCATGGGTCAACGGATCGTAACCGTAGTTGGGTTGCTGCTCCACATACTGGTTGAGGGGGGCCTGGACCATTCCCTGCTGATTGCCCACCGCTGCGGCGGACATCTTCACCTGCCACAGCGAGTCCTGTGAGTTGACACTGCCGCCGTTGTTCGAGTTGGAATAGTTGTTCTCCATGTAGCCCATGTTGACCCCTGGAAAATGGAGAGGAAAAGCGGAAAAAACAGAAATGATGAATGAGTATTTTTTTTGGCAAAATAAATAAAAAAGGAGTCCAAGGTTTTGCATACCATTCCCAATGGATGGGTAAAAACTATATAAAAAATATACAGAAGTCTTTAAAAAGGCTCCAGTTTTTAAATAGAATTCTTGTTTAATTAAAGCATAAATTAAAATTATATTTATAGAAATAACCTGGAAGGAAATGCAATTTTTTCGTTGCTAACTGTATAATTATAGTTGTTTTTTATTACAAAAATATTAAATGATTTTTGTAAAACTTTCTCTCTTTAATTTTGCTCGTTTTTTCTCTACTTTATTTAATTAAATTATATTATTATTATTATTATACTTGGCAACCCTTATATCTGAGCCTCCTTTGTACGCATACAAGTTAAACATTGACTATTTGGCTTTTGGCCAAGTCAAAACTTTCGCTCGTTTGGCAGTAAAATAAAATTTAATTAAAATTAAGCCAAAGTTTCTCTGGCTCGAAAAATAAGTTAAAGTTGTCTCGCTCTGAGCCTGGGATTTTTATTGATTAACACATAAAAGTGACAGAGGCATAAAATGAATTTATTAACTGCCTAAAGGAGGCTTCGCTTCGACTCGCGACTCGCAGACAAGGCGTAATTAATAGTTCATCACATTGCGCATACGCCGCGTGCGCCACTTAAAATCTATCCGAGCGTCATAAACCCTTGAAGCACCCAAGCTACCTTCCTTCCCTCTCTCTCTCTCTGCAGCTCCTTCTTCGATTTGACAAATTTTTATGAGGGAGCAGGAGGAGTGGATTGTGTCCTTCGGCCCGCTTTTGATGAGGAGCAGCTGGTGCTCCTATTTTTCCCACTCGAGGTCCTTCTCCTGCTCCACCTCCTCTTTTGCCATTCTCATTCATTGTTCCCTTTGCCTGGCCTGACGGTGCGTGCCTGCTGCCTGAACGCATTTATTATTATTTTTATATCGTGATAAATCACTCATAAATATTAAACGCACGCTTGCCGGCAAACACAAACTTTTTGAATTTTGAGTTGTGCCCAAAAACAAAAGAAAAAAATAAAACAAAAATAAAAGGGGGCTGTAAACATTTGCATTTTAGGGGATTTGTCACCGCGGAAGGGATTCTTTTTGCTTTTGTAATTAAATTTTAAGTAGAAAATGTACTAATATATGTAATATTTAATTTCTATATTAATTTTAATAATTACAAACACTAAACTTTTAAAATAAAATATTTAATAGGTAAGGAATGCATTTTACAAATGTTTTCTTTTACTTTTGCATCTCTTACATTAAAGCTTTATGATTATCTTCAACTTTTAAAGCTTTTTGTAAATATATTTAACAAAATACTTTAATTTAAAGCTCTATTTTTCTTTTTATAATTTATTAAAACCCTCCCAATTATTTTTCCCTGTGCACTATCTTTTTATGGCAACATTTTGTGTCACGCATCCCAAAAGTATGCAATAAAAATGTTCGATTTTAGTGAATTTCCACAGATTGAGCTGCCTTCTCTTCGGTCTAAAATAAAGAGTGGTTCGGGGAATATGCCTATATATGCCATATATTATATCACATATCCTATATATCATATATACCATATATAGCCCACATTCTTGGGGTTTTTATGACCAGTTTTCGCTACTATTCGCGTGCCAAGGCTCTCGCTTCGGTCGCTTTTATATGCCTCGTTTTGGTGGGCGTGATAATTTTTATGATTAGCCATAAAACTAAAACAGTAATAATATTAACTTCATTTACATTTCATGCGAACAGCAGACCAAGTTTTTCTCTGCTCTTTTCCCTGTATTTGTTTTTATTTGCTCAATGGCAATTTGCATATTTGCTTGAGTAATTTTATGCCTCAACGTAGGGCGACTCCTCGCTTCCTGCTGCTCTTCTCTTCATTTTTGTTATTATAAAATATTTGGCAATTGCAACAAAATATGGCCACCCCCCTTCGTGGTGGGTAAAACTTTTCAATTTGATAAGCATCAAATCTTTTGTCGGCGGCAACTTTTGATTGCTCAAGTTTGCCAAAAATATTTGACCGAAATAACAAAAATTCTCTACCACCAACCCCCGCGTCGTTGATGAAAATTTTAATGCATTTCCATTGTCTGGGAAGCAATTTTGCCTACACTTTATTTTTATTTTTACTTCCTATTTTCCTTTATTTTCCTTTTATTTTCTTTCTTCTTTTTCATTTTCATTTTTAGCAATTAAAGTTTGTCAAAGTTTTGTGCATTGATTTGAGCAAATAATAATAATAATAACAACAGTTTGCGGCATAGTTCCCAGTCACGCCTCTCAGACCGCGCCGCTCCTCGCTTTTCCCTCCCCCTGAAAACAGCTTATTAAACCCGCTCCGCTCTGCTCCTGGTTCTTTTCTCTTCTCTTCGCCCCCCTCCTGGCCACTTCAGAGAGCCCGAGCTGTTTGCGCTGGGAAAATCTTTTCATGTAAAAGTGCTTGGCTGGTGGAAAGTTTTCCCTCTAATTCACTCGACAAACTTTTCAACCGGAAGCGCTTACAATTATGCAACATTTTTGTGCAGCAACTACAACGGCTGCAGCAGCAGCAGCAGCAGCAGACGCACAATAAAAACAGTTTCAAATGCCATTAACGGTTAACTAAATAGCAGGCAGCCTGCCCCGGCACCAGAGGGTTAAAGAAGTGCAAATGGGGAGCACAACTTGTGCTGGCAACAGACTCTGCCAGGAGGCAGCCTCCTCTTTACTTGGCTTGGCTGGGCTTCCTCCTCAGCTTCCTCCTCCTGTGTGCTCCTACTTCTGCTCCTATTTCTCCTCCTGCTGCTTCCCAAAACTAAACTCGACTGAACTGAATGGAACGCAACGGAAGGGCACTCATCTCAGCTGAACTCTCGGGCCCAGGTCGGTGTTCAGGGGGCTTTTTAGGGTGTTAATGGCACCAGTTCGCTCCTTATCTAGGTTTCTCATGCTACACAGAGGGAAATTTTAAGGGATATTGGATACAATCCAATAATTAAGTTATGGAAATATATATATTTTTAGATCATATAATACTCTATAATCTTGTATATAAACTTATATTTAGTTCATTTTTAAGGGTAAATTTATGAAATTCGAAATAAACACAGACCAGAAACTTAACTTCAAAAAACCGAAATTTCTGGCATTGAGATCAAGAAAATCGATCATAACTTGGCCAAAAAATCAGCAAATTCAATTCGGAAAACGGTTCTATGCTAGTTTTTCATAGATTAACAAATCTGCATACTTTATTTAAAATTATTAAAAATTAAAAATTTTGCCAATTTTTCAGAATTTTAATGATGTAACCCCTTATCAATTTTTGAAAAAATGGCCAAAATATAGATTTCTTCCAGACATGTCTAGAAAAAAGCGCCAGTTAATGCTGATCAAGAATATATAATATAAATGACTGCTTCACTGTTTTGTAAGCTTTTGACTGAAATTATAATACCCAGAAAGGGGTATAAAAATGTGGAAATATTTTGAAGATGAGCATCAATGTTTTTAGTCTTTGTTTTAAATTATAGTAAACATTATTCAAATATATTAAATATCGATAAAAATGGAAAAACTGGTTAAATATACTCTACAATTATTTCAAAATAAAATACTTTATAAATTTGCATCCCAAGTCATTTCTTCTATTTTACTTTTGTTTCAAAATCTTCAATTTCTTTTCTTTAACCACCAATATTTTCAGTGCTTATAAAATCAAACCTCCTGCCTCCCCCTGACCTTTTTTTGGTGGCTCTCCCTGATCCTTGCCTTGTTGCACTTTTAATTAGCGACGCGACTCGGAGACTTTGCAGAATTGCAGAGTCGGAAGTCGGAGGCTGCTGGTGCCGCTGCTCCTGTTCCTGCTCCTGCTGCTCCTTGGCATTTGCCCTAAATGCGCTTAAATGTAGCAGGCACACAACAAGGGCCACGGTAGTACTATTTCGGGGGAAAGTTCTTGCGTTCCTGCACTTGCCGTGTTGCAATTTTCCAACCCGCCTCGCTCCTCCTTTCCCTTTCGAACCAAAAAGTTGTTAAAGCAGCTTCAGTTTTCTCCGATTTTTTTTTGTTCGGGGTAATGAATGAAAAGCCTGCGAGGGCGGCAAGCTTGGAACCGAAAGAAAGTAAAATAACTTTGTTTTGTTTTTGGGAGCCAACTCTCCCCGGGAATTCAACGTGTTGTTCCTGATCAGCTGAGCATGACAGAATTTCCTCTTCTCTTGGCTTAAAAGAAACAGCAAGTTGAAAGCAACAGCAGGTCAAGGGTATTTTCTTGACGCTTTTCATAATCATTTAAGGGCTGCTTGCCTGACTTTTCCTTCAATTTTCTCTTGAATTTCCACCTGCTGTTTTTTTTTTTTTTTCTCTGCCAACTGTGTTTAGATTTAAGCCAATTAGTTTGGCCAGCTGCAAAAAAACAAAAGCCAGCAGCAGCAGCGGCAGCAAATTGGAACTCATAGATTGTGTCTTCGGTATGTTGGTTGTGTGCGGTCGGGGTTGGGTTTTTGGTTCAGATTGGTTTGGCTTGGTTTCGCCTGGTTTGGGTTAGGTCAGTTGGCCGGTTGGCCGGTTGGCTGGTCGGGTCAGTCACTCGGTCGCCCGTCCAGTCAGCTGTGCCAAGGCTGCTGGCGATGATAGCAGCCAGATCACCAGCTGCTGCTGCTGTCCCCTTTTGACCCCTTGGCAGTCCCTTTCGCTTTTCCCACTCGCTCACAACTGTGAATACAAGACAAACATGTTCGAGAGGGCAATCACTGGCAAAAAACGAGGAGATTGAGTGGAACAAAGAGCAGCAAAAGCTGGCCTAAAACTAGGCAGAGAGTCATGCACTGGGAGAATTTTATGGTTTTTAATTTGGTTAAATATTTGTTATATTTTGATGTTGTAAAAATTATATTTGAAGATTTTAGAATTTGTTTAGAAAAAATATAAACGAAAATTTCTGTTTATAAAATAGTTGTAAACAGAAAAATAAACAAATACAAATTTAAAAAAATTATATATACTCGTTAATATAATAACCAATAATAATTTTTCTAGAATTTCCATTAAACAAATTAATTGGTTTTGTTATTTTCTAATTTGTATATATTTGTTAAATTTCAGTATATAAAATATTTACAATGTGAGAAACTACGTAAATTAGCCAAAAAAATTATTAAATTATATAAAACCTAGAAATATAATTGTTTAAAAGTCAAAACCTTAAAAAAAGTTATAATTGGCATGTATAAACATCATAAAAAGTTGTTTAAATTCTTATAAAATGCTTAAATTGGGTTACAAATTCCAAAAAATAGTTCCAAAATTTCTTTCAAGTTACACAAATATTTTCAAGTGTCAAAGCTATCACCCCTTGTACATACATATATCCCTCCTCTTATAACCCTTTTTTTGGTTGCGTTTTTGGGGCGTGCAAAACTATTTTGCGGCTATTTGCTTTGCGGGGGCCAGCAGGGCTCCGGGTGCATTTTAAGCCCAGAACTAAACAGAGAGAGAGGAGGCGGCAGAAGAGCACCCAGAATCCCATAGAAAACACACACCCCCCAGAGGAGGCCAAAACCCAAACCCAAACCTAAAAACCAAACTAAACCTAGAACATGGCAGACATTTGTTGGACCGACGCGCGCGCCCGGGTTCATGGCTTTATTTATTTAGCGCATAAATTTGCCAAGCGCGAGATTCCTTCTGTTTTGCTTCTATTTTTATTTTTTTCGCTTAGTTATTTTTGTGTTTTGTGTATTTTCCTTTTTTTTTTTTGTAGTTTTCCTCCTCTCTATTTTCGATGGTTGGTTGGCTCTTCTGTGTATGCGACGACGACGACGACATTTGTTTGCATTTATTTGGTTTTCTAAATGCCAGCAGCTGCTTTTGTTCTTCGCCGCCGATTTATTCGCAGGGACATGTCCTCGCCGTCGTCGTTGTAGTCGTCGTCTAGCCGTGGGCGTATCCCATATCCCCCAGACTCTGATTCGGGGACCCTGACTCCTGATTCTTTATTTAAGAGAGTGCAAAAAACTTGCCAGCTAGTCCTTAGATTTAAAGTCTATAAATTGGGGGATTGTATTTGATTTTGTCTAATTTATTGGATTTAGAAATATTATTCTAGGTAAATTATTTATCAGTAGACTTAACTTTTTATTAAAAATTAAAGCAGTTTCTAATTTGCTTCTAAAAAACATTTTTAATTAAATTTTCCTAAAAGGTTTTCCCCTGGCAAGTGTAATTTTCCCTAAACTCCTTTCCCTTTTTCCTGTCTCTTTTTGCCTTGGGCTGCTGCACTTTCGCTCTTCGCTTGATTGTTTTTATTGTCGTCGCCGGTTTACATGCAAAGTTCATTAGGTTTTTGGCCTAGGTCGAAAGCAATCGTGGCTATAAGAGGAGAGGGAAAAGGGGGAAATAGAAAGGGGTCTGGCTGGGAGGCAGGGCAAAGGACCGATAACGAGCCCGAAAAGTGCAGGCAACTACAACAATGAAGCGAGAGAACTCTCAGTAGCAGACAAAGTGTAAAATGAGGGAAGGTTTTTGCACAGGAAAAAATAATATGAGAGTAAATTAATATAAATAATAGAAAATATGCTTATATTATATTTTTAAATTATTTTTTCGTGACTATTATTAAATGTTTTAAATTATTTTAATTGTAAATTAAGGATTTATTACCCTTAAATCTTTTTAAAATAATTGAAAACAATTTTTGTAAGCCAGAAAAAATATTTAAAAAATTATAAAGGCTTTTTTCCATTATAAATTATTTTATTTTTTGATCTAAAAATATTTTCTTAGCTTATACAAGTTTTTAAATATTTTTTTTGGCTAATAAAAATTGTTTTAAATCAGTTTAAGCTAATTAAAATAATTGAAAACCATTTTTAATAGCCACAAAAAAGTATTTAAAGAATCATATAACCATTTTTTCAACTATTTCTTATATTTTTAAATTAAAATCAAGTCTCTGCAATTTTTTGTTCAGTGCTAAACGAACTTAGAGGCCCTGGGGTTTTGGTTAGCATCTGCCAAAGGACATTTTCGAATGGCATGGCGCCTCCCGTGTGCTCTCCGGCCCTGCTCCTTAAGCGGCAATTAGCGTTCACAATGAAATGGAGCACCAGGAGGAGCAGGAGAGGCAGGATGGAGGGAAAAAGTCTCCTTTTTGCTTCCTCTTCCGCTCTGCGATGCGATTTACTCTTCCTCCTCCTTCTGCTAGACTTTGTGCGGACTGCAACCCTTTATTATTCATGCCACTTTCACTTGGCAAATTAGCTCTGTAACTGCAACTCCCACTGCTTCTGCTTGGGCGCCTTCCTTACAATCGCTTTTAAATGCAATTAAGTGGCAATGTTTGCCCCCATCTGCAGCACACCTCCCACACTCTCATTGGTTTTAACCCCCTAATGCCCCCCAGACGACGACGACTAAGCGCCTTAAAATTTTAATTGGCCTTCTCGGGCACACAAAAAACAATTGAAACTTGAAATTGGCAGGGGGTGGGGGGTGGTAGGTTGGAGCTGGAAAATCCAAATTGCTGCCATTTCGAGGCTTAACTAATTTAAAACAAAATTAAATTTTACAATGTCCAATGTCCAGAATGGGTTTGTGTTTTGGTTTTTTCTATCTTTGTGGTTTAAGAAGGAATTTTTAATTTGCACATCATTACTTTTCCCCATTGGTTTTCCACCCTTCAGCATGTGAAAGGTTAAGCTTGAAGCTTTTTTTTTCCATAAAGAAAAGTGTGTGTGTGTGAAAAACCAGAACAATTAATAATGAATTGTATGGCGAATTGTGTGAAACCGCCAGAAGAGAGTGGCGAAAAGCAGGGAAGCTGCCCCGGAGTCCAGTTTTCCCCCTTTGGAAAAACAGGAGAACTCGGAAAACTCAGGAAGGGTCCAGGATGAATGGACGTGCGCGACAGCAACAAACAATTGAAAATGGAAAGTATATTACAAAATGCTACACAACAGCAACAACAAAACAGGAAAAGGAGGAACAAAAAAAAACTGGTTGAACACCGTTTAGAAAAAAATTGCTGTTTCAACAAATTTACAACGGAAGTGGAAAGTGCTTTTCCCACACCCGCAGGTGCGTAGCCGCGCTTGATGAATGCCCGCCGCCGCTGCCACCATCATCGATTTGCACTCAACTCCATTTTGCACTTTTCCCCCCACCAACACACACTCACATAATTTTCAGAAAACCTTCCTGCCTCCTTCTCTTTTTCTCTGAACTTTCCCTTAAACGTCAGCACGGATTTTCATTTTGTGTACGGAAGTGTTCGTATTTTTGTGGCTGTGAATGTGTTCTTGGTGGACAATGAAAAATCACCGCAAGTGATTCAGCGAGGAGGTGTTATGCTCCCTTTTGAAAATGTTAAAAAAAAAAATGGGGGACAACCGCGAGGACTTGTCCCAACCGGAAGAATGTCTCACTTGGGGTCTCATTTTAGTTTTTCGTTTTTTAAAACAATTTTTGGATATATTTTGAAGAAAGAACGCTTGAAACAGGTTGATAAATGAAGGTTTGAAAGGTTAAAAAATATTATACGACCTTTAAATTAATAAATAAATTAAAATGATATTTTTTTAAATTTAAAAACAATGATCAAAGGCTAAGAAATGTCTGAAAATATTATTCCTTTAAATATTCTTAAGGTTTTTTAAATTTTATATAAATATTCCTTAATATTTTTAAATATCTTTCCATATTTTTCTGCTAAAAATTCTATATTCTTTGCACTCCTAAACCTTTTCTCTGTTCCATTTTCTCTCTTAAAAATTATATAAATAAATAATATAACATTTCTCTTTTCCACTTACATTCATTTCCAGGAATCGTGTGCGCCGTGAGTCCCGGTATTCCATTAACTCCCATGCAGCTGCTACCAATGCCGCCCACACCAACAACGCTGCCAACGCCCATGCCGCTGACCACACTTCCGCCGACCCCGACGCCCACACCCCCAGGTCCCACGCCGCCGCCACCTACCACACCGCTACCGGGATGATAGCTGTACCCATTCTGGGTGGCATACAGCGCCGTCTTCTGCTCCTCCATGCTCAAAGCGAGATCCATCGAGTGCTCCAGGGCCTTGTTGTCCAGTCCCGAGGCGGGGTAGTAGGGCGGCGGTGCCTGATTCTGCTGGGCGGCCACTATCGAGGGCCGGACGGAGTCCATCTCGTAATCCTTGGCGGCGGCGCTCTTCTTGGACTGATTGCGCTTGCAGCGACAGAACATCAGGATCAGGCCGGCGAAGAGGGCGAACACGATGCAGGACACGATTATCGCAATCAGTGTGGGCGTGGCCAGGGCACTAGCCTCCGCAATATACGGGCGACCAACTGTGGGAGAGAAGAAAGGGAGAAAGAATGAGAAAATGTAGCAGAATGAGTTCACTGGAGGAAAGAGGAGGTATGTTTAACAAGGAGGAAATCTTAAGGAGTTTCTAGGAACTTTTAACATAAGATATTTTGATTTATTTATATAGTTTTAAGTTTGGTGTAAAGGAAATAATATATTTTTTATGGCCTTGCAGGGTATTTTTTATTTTAGTCAAAAGATGAAAGCGAATTTTAACGATTTAATTTACAAAATATAATATTTTAGATTAAGGAGAGTAGAAAATATCAAATTTTGAATCAATATTTTAAACTGGCAATCGATGTGCGTTAAATCTATACTCTTTTATTTATTTTGGACCAATTCCAGTCTAAAGTTTAATATTTTTAAATTAATTGCGATATTTTTTGATAGTTTAAATTGTTATTTACCAAGTTAACTATATTTAAGATACTTTTATGTTAAATAAGCATTTTTAAAATTTTTAACAATTAACTTTACTGTATGTTACATATGATATTTGCTTCAATATCTATTTTCAGACTTTTCCTCTCAATTTTCATCCCTTAAAACAAACTACTTTTCATAACTGTTATATTAAACCTCATTTTCGCAATAAACTCATGATTTAAACCCCCTTTTTTGTAGCTCTGTAGCTGAAGCCGATAGCGAGATGAAATGAAGGCATGAAAAATGCATTGCAAGGAGTTGAAGTGGATGGATGAATGGTTGGATGGTTGGATGGATTGTGGGTTGGATTGTGGGTTGAATGGACTTGGTAGCTTGGATAGGATGAGGAGGAGGAAGAAACCGCTCTCTGGCTAGCTGGCTGGCTGGATGAGTGATTGATTGTCCGCCGGCTGCCGGCCATTCAAGTGGTGCAATTGCTCGTAATGGCTTTGCATATAATGGAAATCATCAGCATCGCAGGAAAGTATCCAGAACATACACCCTTCACCCACATTGCTTGCTTCCTAGCTAATTTCATTGTTCTTCAGATACCCTAGCAAATGCTACTCTTTTTTTTAAAGCAGAAATTCTAATCCTTAAATTATATTTTCTACTTACTCTCCGCATCCGTGTAATCGCCGCAGTGCTCCTGGTTCGTTCTCAGGCACAGTTTCACCCTCACCACAGGACTATCATCCTCGAGAGCCAAACTATTCAGTCCATGGTTATCCTCCTCGTCGCTGATGGTGTGTCCCAAGGCGCGACCTCCTCCCAGCCTCCTGGCACCATTCAAACGCTCCAAGACCTTCTCCTTGTGCGTGGGTCCTGCGCCGGACAACTGGAGATTATCCATGGTATCCACCACTTCCCAGGCAGGCATCGGAGTGTCGGCATTCACCATGCTCTCCACCACAGCCATGAGGGACAGACAGGTGGCACCCACATCGATGCCCAGGGTGCGTGTGCTGGGCTCATAGGTCACCTGCAGGGGCGGTGGAATCCGGCTGACCTTGGTGGTAACCAAAATCTCACTCGAGTAGGGAGAATTACTCTTGGGATTCAGGGCCTTCACCTTGAAGGCATAGCTCTGATGTTGCTCCAGGGAGGTGACTTTGCAGGGAATATCCCGCTGGCAATCGACTTCCACCCAATCCGAATTCGAGTTGGCCATGTTGGTACAGTCGGGGATCACTTGCTCCTCCCGGGGCATGGCCACACGTCGATAGCTGACAAAGAATTTGGTCTTGCTGAGGCCACCATCGAAACCGGGATCCCAGCTGAGGGAAACATAGTTGTGACCGACATCGGTGGCCCGCAGATTGGTGGGCTTCTCCGGCGGACCCTTCTGCTGCAGCCTAATGGGAGCTCGGATGGTGTCCAGGGTGTTGGCCACTCGGCAGGTATATTCTCCATAATCTGAATGCGTCAACGAGTTGATCTTCAAGACGGAAGTGTAGATATCATTGTTGTCCGTGGTGGTGCTGATCTCATAGTGCCCATCCGAGGACATGGTCAGGGGGGAGGGATTGTTGCCAAACTGCCATTGGAATTCCGGCTTGGGATAGGCCTGAACCTTGCACACCACCTCCGCAGTCTCGCGGATATCAAAGGCCACCTTATTGTACTGATGCAGGACAATGGGTTCATGTTCGATCCTCAGCTGCATCGACGAGTTGGCGGAGTTGACTTCATTCTGATACAAACAAGTGTACAGGCCACGATCTCCGGGCACCAAGGCATTGCCATTGGGTCGGGCTTTGCCTCTAAACTTGAGCTGACTCTGGACAGTGACCATGCCGTTGAGACCCTGATCGGGATTTGTTTGCACCTCGTACAGGTTCTCCTCGGGCAGGATCTCCATGCCATCCTTTAGCCACTTGACACTTGGAGCTGGCTTGCCCTTGGCACTGCAGGTCACCGTGTAATCCGTATCCGCCACCCTCCTTGTCATGTGCTGCTGCAGCTTGGCCAGGAATTGTGGGGGTTGATGGATCTCCAGGACAATGGTGGCCATCATACCGATTCCTAACTCATTTACAGCATGACAATGGTACTTTCCCTCGTTGCCCAGGTGAGCCTTGGGTATGGAGTACTGTGGGCCTTGAGCCAGAATCTTCTGGGTGCTTGAGAATTCGCCATCCATGTCGCGGAACCACCTGTATTGAGGCACTGGCCAGCCCGGGGGATTGGCAGCACAGGTGAGGGTCACACCGTTGCCCACATGAACCACCGGCTTGTTGGGCGTAATGTAAGCCTGTCCCGGACGATGACGGACCAGCAGGGCCACCGTGGAGTTGCCCACTCGCTCGCTACGCTCCATACCCTGGCTCTGCATAATGTTAACCGCCCGGCAGATGTAGTTGCCGGCGTGCTCAGCTCGCACAGAGTTCAGGGTCAGCACATCGCCGCTATGACGGAAATCGGGGGCATTCTCCTTGAGCCACTCAATGGTCACCGGTGAGGGATTGGCCGTAACATTGCAGCGAATGGTCACAGTGTCGCCTTCCTCGGCCTCCCTGGTCTTGGACTCAATCACCACCGTGGGCGGATACAGAATGTCCAGGATGAGCTCCTGCTCTCCCGTCTTGCCGAGACCATTGTCCGCTATGCAGGTATATTTGCCAGCATCTCCGGCACTCACCCGATGGATGGTGTGGACCAGGGAGGAGCTGATGAAGCGACCATTGCGATTCCATCGAACATTGGGCACCTTGGGCTTGGCATCCACGTTACACTCCAGCTTGGCAGTCCGGTCACGTTCTACCCGCAAAGGATTCTCGGGTCCGACCTCAACGCGGGGATAATCTGAAAAGGGAAAAAAAGTAGAAAAACAGCGAAAATTAGTCAAGTCACAGAGGCCAAATCAGTGGAATCAAAGCAAACCACCGAGCGAGAGCATGAAAATTAATAAACACGCAGCATTTTTGGCATAATCAGGCGGCATAATCCAAACTTCTAATTGAATTAATCAGTGGGGAAGATGAGAATTGGAGAGGAGGAGAATTGGAGGAGCTAAAGAAGCTGGAGGAGCTCAAAAGCTTTCGAGCTGGTCATGATTAGTCTCAAGCTGGTCTCTGATTAGACACGAAATTTGTCAATTATTAATTAAACTAATGAAGTGTCTGAAGGTCGGCACAGGCCAAAATACCGCCAAGGGTCATTAGCAGTGGGTTAAGGGTTGAGTTTTGTGGGTTTAATTTTCAGTTGAAACAAGTTAGAGTCGCGTTCAAAGGGTTTATTTGATGGGGTAAGGAGATATCTTTGAGAAAATCATATTTTTTATGGTTGAATAAATGTTGAAGAACTAAGAAATAAATTAATAAACAAAAGAAGAACTGATAAATTAATTAATATACAATAGAGGAGGCATTATTTACGTTTTTGGGTATAAAAATATTTTTACTTTAAAAATCCCTTTGGAATAATTAACTTTATATTTATATTTTAATTTAATAGGCTTGCCAGACCCTTTTTTTTTAATATTTTTCTTAGGTATTTTTTTTTTAATGAAACAATTTACTCCAATTAAATTATCCAACCCTTTTTTACAAAGTTTCCTATAATTAAACCTTTGTTTTATGCCTCACATTCCACACATAAGAGCTCCTGCTCCTGCTTCTGGCATTTACGTTTTGTCATCAGGTAATTTTCCGACACATTTTTCCTTTACCCTTTCTCTTTTTTCCTATTTTTCAGAACTCCGCCTCTGCATTTTCCAGCTCGAATCTATCCACAAGTTAAGAGTCCAAGTTGGAGTAGCTAAAAGACTGCAAGTCATAGTCCAACATTAGTGGCCTCTTATGCACCGCAAATGGCGTGAAATTATGTCTGTTCTCGGGCACTATGCCTCTCCTCTACTTCATCTCGGAATCTTGGAGGCTTCTCCTCCACACCGCAACCACTTTGTAATTAACTGCCCCCTGGATAAGTGTCGCCAGCTGCCTAATGACTTTGCTCATAAACTCGCACTCGCCGACCGACCATTGACAGGAGGAGGACAGGAGGAAAAAGAGCAAAGAGAAGGTACTAGAGGAGGAGCTGGAGGAGCAGCAGGAGGAGGAGCTGGAGGAGGAGGAGCTGGAGGAGCAGCAGGAGGAGGAGCAGTCGTCTCAAGAACTTTACTTGCCGCAATCTCGAGAAACTGGAGCAGGCGACCCACGGTCTGTGGGTCCCTCTCTCCTCCGACCACAGCTCAACGTCTCAGCCTTTGCTCAATCTCCTCCTGCTACCTTTACTCCTCCTGCAAATTATAGTAAATTGCGTGATTCTCCAACCGGTGGGTTTACCTTTTATGAAAGGTCTGTAAAAGTCCGAGCGGGTTCAGGTGTCTCGGTTTCACAGAGAAATAAATTTTTTGAATTAAGTTGTGGTTGCTTCAAGTATTTATTAATATGAATACTTTGTAATAGAAGGCCTTCTAATATTAATATTTTTATACCCTTTCAGGGTTTTATAATTTTAGTCAGAAGCTAAAATTGCAAGAAAGAGGCTTTTCCGACCCTATAAACCATATATATTCATGATCAGCATTAACAGGAGAGTCTTTCTTTAGTTATGAAAGATTTTAAATTCGACATTTGACCCTATTATAACTTTTAAAGTTATCTTCCTTTCTTGTTTATATTAATTTTAGTAATTTTATTTATATATTTTATTTATTTAATTTTGTATTAATATTATTTATTTATTTATTAATTTTTTTCCTGAGTGAATTTGAAGTGTACCCTCAGTCTCAGCCTCGGACTCGCGTCTTTTGCGTGTTTATGTGCGTGTAATTACTTTTGATTGTCTGGCTTTGTTCGCCGGCGACCGGCAACCATTAAAGCATTGTTTGGTTAGAAATCAAGACCCGCTTCTGTTCCATTTTGTTCCGTTCAGTACAGTTGGCTATATACAAACATATACATATAAATATACATATATATAAAGTTTCGGTTTGCGCCACAATTGTGGCGCTTTGCCTTTTGTTTTGTTTTGTTTGCGTTCCTGTTGCCCGCTAAATGGCTCCAAATTGGCTTAATTGTCACTTGGCGAACATGTTTTACACATTTGGGCCATGAAACAGAACGTTCTGCAGTGCATTCCTTCTGCCTGAAGAGGGCGGCGGGGTGTACTGACCTGAAAATAGGCCTTTCATTTCCCTTGATTACTTTAAAATGGACCTCCGGCAAACCAGTGGAGTTTCCTTCAATTATTTTCCAGCGCTTCGTGTTCATAAATAATCAAGTGAAAAACCACGGGGCAGGCGAAAAAGGAGATGCTCGACGAAAGAGAGAAACAATTTTATGCGTGTTTTGCATATAAATTTCTTGCTCAACGCTTTCGGACACGGCCCTTAAATTATGTACGCAAATAATTGAATTAGTTTACAGGCTCCTCCAGCGGAAAAAAAATAAATACAAGAGGGAGAGAGCGGAAAACCAACCCCTGAAAATCGTGTTAGAAATATTTTTCCAATCAATTGCCAAATTGTTGCCAGGTTTTTGCGTTCCCTTGAAGTACTGAGACATTCAGTCCCCAACCATTCACTTGGAAAATACTATTAACAAACACAAAGAGGACCCTTAGAAAAAAAAGGAATACAATTTAGAGGAAAAAGGCAGCGGAAAAAAAATTATAAAATTTAGTTTAGATCTCCTTTGGACATGTACAGCAATTTATATGGCTAATCCCAAGGAATGGGGAGAGTAAGCTAAATTTAATTTGGTATTTTTAAGGGCGACACAAGGTCTAATGCAATTTATCGAGGGATCTTGGCTCCTTCAGCAATTAGTAAGAAAAAGGCTAACTGGTCCTAATTCTTTTTACCAGATTAGCAAAGGTCTAGCTTAAAATTTAAGAGGGGTTCTAAGTAGAGAAAATAAAGCCTCACTGAATAATATAAATTAAAGGTGTTTCTCATCTGTAAATCTCTTTTCTACCTTAATTTCTCCTTTTAAATTTAAACTTTTTAATTGCTTTAAATTCTTAACAACTTGAACTATCAAAAGAGCCATCAAATTAGAGCAGCAAGCTCATATATTAATTTTAATTTTAATTACTCTTACCAAGCAGGCAAAAAATAAAAGAGAATGTGGCAGCAAATCCATTAAAAATAATCGACAAAGCTTTAACTTCCTCAATGGCCGTTGCTTAACTTGGCCAAATCCAATTTTGATGTGTGGGTTAAGAGGGAGAGACGGGGTGGAAAAGTGGTTGGTTGGAAAACGCGGCGGGAAAATTGAGGAAGGCACGCGCTGAGCCACAGGCCACAAAAGCCAAGGCGGCAAGGCAGCAAGGCAAAAGCAAAAAAGAAGCAAAAGCAAAAGCGATTTGATATGACCAACAAGCGCAAAACCAAACCGAATGAACAACTCGTCTGTCTGTGCGTCCTTCCCCAATTTTCCCTATTTTCCAACCAACACCACCACTCTCTCTCTCCCTGACCTCCCCCCCTGAGGCCACCACCGCCAATCCATTCATTCAAGACACGCGAAATTGGCAGGCCAGAAAACATTTGGCCCGAGGTCCAAGATAAATGATAAGGCGACTAAGACTTATCCCTGGTTTTTCCTGCTTCTCGAAACTCCTCCTACCTCCCTACCTCCCTCCTTGGGCCTTTTCTATTCGTAACTAATGAATGTTAAGTTTAAAAAGATACACAAATTCTCTTTCAGCTTCTGAAGATACCATAAATTTGAGAGAGAAGTAATGGGGCTTGTACCCTCTAGGAAGAAGAGTGCCTACAATTAAGTTTGCAAAGTGACTTTAAAGGCCAATTGACTTGCGGAAAAGTTCACTTAAACCAAGTTTATATATATTATTACACCCTGGGCTTTGCTAATCAAAACAATTAGCGCTTAAAGTCGCTCTGTTGAAGTGTCTTAAATGGTATTGACCCATCTAGAGCCCTTTTCTCCTTTTCCTTCCTCGCACAGTTGTGTGGCATCTTCAAGTTGATGTTGCCATGATTTTCATCATCTACTAAATGTTTTTCTTGGCCTTTCAAGTTTTTCTTGTTTCCAAGCTAGCTGCTACATATGGATGTGGCTCCTTCACCAACTGCTTTTCTGCAGCTTCTCTCCAGCTGGTTCTCCTTCTGGCAGAGAAGTCTCATCTCGGCCATCTTTGCCATCGCTGGCCAGATGGTTTGCTTTTGTAACTTGTTAGTTTTCTTTAGTGGCCCTACACACACGGGTTCTTCTCCATCAGAGACACACAAAAACACACACACACACACGTACGCACAGCACATAAGCCAACAGCTGCGGTGGAAATAATAGTTATGGTCAAGATTTTAGGTGCTAGCTTAATTTAAAATATTTTT
>JAEIIL010025348.1:0-30422 GCA_018905715.1 Drosophila lini | reverse complement strand
AAAAATATCAAATAAAAATATCGCGACTTCGATATTTGGGCAAAAAATTTCACGATATAAATCTATCATTTTCATATATATCAACAACAACAACAAATACACAAGTATTGAAGGCAAAAAAAGAGAACAACAACTGGAAGCCAGAAGATCTGGAGGAAACAAATGGACACAGAAGAAGTAAAGCGAGGTCGCGGACGCGGGCGCGGCACCAGAGCTCGCGGACGGGGTCGAGGCCGAGGTCGCGGACGTGGCAAGAAGATTGACGACAACAATGTGGCAGGGTCTGCTGCAGCTACCGGCTCCGCGTCAGCCCTGGCCACCAGCATTGCAGACATACAAGAGCCCCCAATGGATGCTGTGATGCTAGATTTGGACAAAGATGCCGGCGATATGGAGGTGGTCAACTCACCACCGACGACCGCAGGAGCAATGAGTGAGGACATGGCGCCTCCGGAGCCCCAGCAGATGTTACCGCCTCAGCAGCTGCAGCAGGTGGCCCCGCCGGTGCACAGCAAGACAAGTAAGGGGGCTTATCGAAGCCAGAAACAGGGTGATCATAAGCTAAAACCGCCCCTCTTTTTTTTTGCAGTTGACATGGAGGCAGACATATCACAGCTGGAGGCGCCCACTTTCACAACATTGTCGCGTGGGCCGCCAGAGCCAATGCTGCGCTTAAAGTGGAACCACAAGGTGAGCCTGATCGGCGAAAAGGTGCTCAATCCGATGATCCACTGCTGCGATCAGTGCGACAAGCCGATCCTCGTCTACGGCCGGATGATACCCTGCAAGCATGTCTTCTGCCTTAAGTGCGCCCGCGCGGATCCCATAAAAAACTGTCCTCGGTGCACCGACAAGGTGCTGCGCGTGGAACAAAGTGGCCTGGGCACCGTGTTTATGTGCACGCATGGTGGCAGTCGGTACGGCAGCTCCGGCTGCCGACGGACGTACTTGTCGCAACGGGACCTGCAGGCACATATTAATCACAGGCATGTAGCGCCTCAGCTATCGCTTCAGCCGCTGCCCCAGCTGGCTCCCATGGCGGAACCCAAGCTGACGGATCTGGGCGGCGTGGGCCTGGAGTTGCACAAGCAGCGCAAGGCGAGTGGTAGCTATGGCTCCTAAACTAAGCTGTCCTGTCTATAAAATCGCTTGCCCTTGCAGCTCTCCGAGTCGTCTGTCCCCACATCAGCCTCCGTTTCCCGCCCCCTGTTACGCCCACTCCCCGTCCTCGGAGGCATCGGTACTATACCACCGCCAGGATCCGTCGCCGCCCAAAACGCTATCCATGGGCACTCTACGCTCACGCTGGCGAATCTGGCAAGGATCAACAATGCCAATGCCGTTGACTGCCACCAGGGAAAGGCCTCGTTACACCAGAGCCTCAAGAAGGGTCCGCCCCACCAATCCGAGTCTGTGGCGGACGCCTCGTACTACAGCAGCGTTCTTGCCTCTTTTGGGAGTGGTTCAGGGGGTCAGCCAGCTGCTGCAAGTTCAAACAATATCGTTTCTGGCGCTGGCGGATCAAGTGCGGTCCAAGGTGGCTCTGCTGAGATGGCAGTGGGCGGCTTAAGTGGGAACTGGCAGAAATCGCAATACTACAGATGAGGGACAGATTTACGACCCAAATCCAGGGGCAGGAGATTTTAACGCAGGCACGGCTTTTAATTAAGTAAACTACATATGTACATGTACTTTAAGAGGAAAATAAAATGTATTTAATGGGGATATATGATGCCCTAGATAAGTAGTACATAACTTTTACTTTAAATATCCAATATTTAGGAAAGATAATCCTTTTAACTTTTCTGTTCAATGAGTAAACTAATTTGTTGTATATTATTCTGGAAAATAATTCATTTTTTACCGCAATGCAAAAAGTATTGCACATGGATTTGATTGTTCCGCTCTCCTTGAACAATTTACAGAGCATGTTCATACATACATATACATATGTATGTATTTTACAAAGGTAAAGACTAATGATTGAAAATATACCTCTTTCTGAATTCAGTGAGTACAGCTAGACTGTCTTTATTAAAGGTATTATAATTTTACTCAGAAGTTCGCAACGCAGTGAAAAAGACATTTCCGACCCTAACAAGTATATATATTCTTGATCAGCATTGGTGTCGATCTTTCTTGTTTTTTTATGGTTTAAGTTTTATATGTTTGGAAGTATTCGTCTGAAATTTCAATGGGTAGTTACTTTTTACTAGGTTACTTTTTACTTGGACTGTTGTTCCCTTTATTGTTCTTGTGGGGGATTCCATATCATTAAATTTTAGAGCGGGATTATGTTTCTATTCTTTCTGTACCGTTCTTAACATTTAAATAATTACAGTATATTTGGTTAATTTTATAAGTCAAGTTTTGGTCACACTTACAGTGAAATAGTAAACAATCTGAATAACAATAACTGAATGTTTAACTTCAAACATTTGCATCCACACAATAAACTCGACATTGATGTCAGAGGCTTAGGTCGTCTGGGCAAAGAAGCCCTTTAAGAAATCCGCTACGCTGCATTGGAGATTCATCTAACAGGCAGAGACTTTTGTAAATGAAACCGCCGCTTGATGAAAAGTGAAAGTTTCCAAACAGAAAAATGTTGAAAATTGTGCTGATCAGTGGCAAGCGGAAATGTGGAAAGGATTACTTATCCGAGAGAATGCAAAAGCGGTAAGATGAACACAAATAGAATTAGTGTTGGCCCAAGCATTGTAGAACATACAGGCATACACTTGCGGTCAATGAAATATAAAACACTGCAAGCGTATTATACAGGGTGCTACATATTTAGCTAAAATATGTCCAGTGAAATCCACAGTAGTCAGTTTCAAGCCTATAAAGTGTAAGATATATATTCTTAATCGACATATTTAAAATACTCTGAAGAATTCCTTTACGAATCCCCAAAGAATTCCTCCAGGAATCTCCAAAGAATTCCTCCAGGAATCCTAAAAAAAAACCTCCAGGATTCCTTAGGAATTCAGCCAGATTTTTGCAAATAATATGAAAATGAAAGCTCAATAAACCCCATAATTTATACTAAGCCAAGAGCTAACAACATACTTTCGAAAGGCAAATAAAAATTTTAGAAAACGTTTCATTTCTGTTTGTTAACAAGTAAATATCAATTTATAAATTGATTAAAATGTATTCTGTTTTATAGATTGGAGGGCCGATCGCGAATCGTTCGAATCTCAGAACCCATTAAGTCAGAGTGGGCCCGGAAGCATAACCTGAACCTCGGGGAATTACTTAGCGATGGACCTTATAAGGAAAAGTTCCGCCGTGACATGATAGAATGGAGTGATGAGGTGCGCGCCAAGGATTACGGCTATTTCTGTAGACTGGCCATGAAAGATGCACTCGACCACCAGGCGATACCCTACGTGTTGGTCAGCGATGTGAGACGTAAAAACGATATCAAGTGGTTTCGCGAAACTTTCAGCAAAGACAAGGTCCTGACGATCCGCCTCACTTCCCGCCCAGAAACCCGTTCTGCGCGGGGCTGGACATTTTCTGCAGGCATTGACGATGTGTCATCAGAGTGTGATCTGGATGATTTTGACGGGTTTGACTTTATAATTCCTAACGACGATGAACTTGACGAGGAAGCAATTGACCACTTGCTAGACAAGCTACAACTGAAGTATAAATAGTATATAAACTCATTAAAGTATAAGGCTATTTTTTTACACAGAATAAAGTGAACCTTTGTGCTCTTATAGTGAATAGCTAAGATATCGCCAGCTGAATAATTAAAAGATAAAGAAAATGGCTTTTGTTTGACCAATTTGGGTCTTTTCCAATGTATTTAGGAACTTGGTGATTAAGTCGTATAGGAAATACTCATAAGGCTTTAGAAAATTCAGATTATTACTCCTTGTTTTTGAATGGCTAGGCTGGTCCAAAACTAAGGATCTAATTTGTTTAAAAACAAGGTGCTAATCAAGAATACATCTACACGTGAAATTTTGTTATGGATATCTACTAAGTAATCTTCGGCCCGACCAGACCCACGCGCTGCTGCAACTGCTCCTTAACTTGCTCCTCATCTGCCACGAACTGCTTCTCCGCCAGTCGTAAGAGCGTCCGCCGTAGCTGCGACTTTACTTGTGTCACTTTCGTAGAGTTCATTGCCGATATGGGCACCACGCTCTCGAACTTCAGTACTTGCTTCGGACGCAGTTCCTCGGGGCATTGCACCAGCCCGCTAGCCAAGTCGGTGATGACCGGCTTTAGTCTGGTGAAGATCTCGCTGGCGCCTTCCTTGTCCATTTTATTTAGCAACAGCACGCTGGGCTTTTCCAACAGAGTTGGGTCGTACAGCTCCAACTCTTTGTTCAGGGCATATATGTTGGCCAGGCAATCGCGATGCGGGTGTCGGGGACTCAGTTGGAAGCCAAAGATGTCTACCATGAAGAGGAGTAGGCGGGTGCGTTCGATGTGCTTGAGGAACTTGTGGCCCATGCCGAAGTTGGCGTGGGCCCCCTCGATGAGACCAGGAAGATCCGCCACGGTGATGGAACGCAAGTCGCTGTACTCCACGGTTCCAATCTGCGGCCGGATGGTGGTGACTGAAGATAAAAATAATATTTTTTTAACGGAAACCAGCACTGCGAGGCAATCAAATTACTTACACGGATAAGCCGCAATCTTTGGCTTTGCATTGGAGACGGCCTTGAGCAGCGTGCTCTTCCCCGCATTGGGAAAGCCGACGAGCCCCACGTCCGCTATCAGCTTCAGGTCCAGATTCACAGTGCGGCTCTCGCCAGGACGTCCCAAAAAGTTAGTTCCTGTGCAGCCACCAGTACCTCCGCCCGCCACTATGCAGGTGGAATCGTTTTCGTTGAGATCAGCGATGAGCTTGTAGCGCTCGTCATACACCTGAACGCCCACCGGCACCTCGATGCGCTGGTCCACACCCCGTCGGCCGAAGATGCTTGCCTTGCTGCTGTCCTCGCCGCTGGAGGCTGCCACTCGTTTGTCTCGCAATCCCTGAGCCACTTTGCGCAGCGTAAGCCCCTCCTTGGCCACCAAATAGACGCAGCCACCCTGACCGCCGACTCCTCCATACTTGGGCAAACCGTTTCCCCCATGTCCTCCTCGGACTGCCAGCCGCAATGTGTCCAAGAAGCTGGGTCGGAAGTGGGCTCGGGCGGGCTATCGCGGGAATCAATTGGATTACTTTAATTTCGGTTTGCAATCACATTCCTACCGCCTTTGTGGATTTTAACAGGAATTTAAACAGCTGCACCATCAAAATGCGTTTTCTGGTGTCGATAGTTCGATATCGATTATTCCTGGTTTTGTTACATTTCCCAACACTTTTTCCTATAACAAAATCGGAAACAAAACTGCGCGGTAATTAAAATTGTTCGTAGAAAAAATATTATGTTTTTAGTAAAAAAAAGTTTAATACTCCTTAATTTTTTAATTAATATAAAAACCTATGGGTTTCAAGTTTTCAACTGTAAGAAAAAGGTGTCTACATTTTTAATTAATTTCTACACTATCGACATTTTCTATCGGTCGGTTCCTTGCACGTTTTTTCTGGGACCAGCTGATTGATAAAGAAAACAATAAATAAAAGACCAACACGTGAGATGGAAGCGGGTATTTGCTATATAAAACCGGAGTGAGTATTCCCAAATTCCTGATAAATAAATAGTACATGGACGGATCTCCTTAAGATACCTGGTACAGGAAGGCAATGAAAGCAGCTTGGCGGTTACATCCGACAAAGGCGAAACCAACAAGAGGAAGCGCGAGGAAGGTGAAGCTGAAGCTGCCGAAGCTAAAGAGGCCGGCGGGAATAATAAATGGAACAAAAAGGAACGCAAACGGGGTCAGAACAAAGTTAGTACATAATCCGCATTCAAATACCTCACTTGGAATAAGAGTAACATTTTTTTTTACACAGAATCGTCCAGTGTTCAAGGATGAGCGGTATTCACATCTCTGCCACTCGCTGATCGATGGAACTGGGGGAGAACCCTGTTCCGTTCCGAATTGTCGCTATGTTCACGATCTGGATGCCTTTCTGGCAGCCAAGGGCGAGGACCTTGGCACAGAGTGCTATGTGTATACAACAAAAGGCTACTGTGGGCGCGGGATAAGCTGTCGGTTTGCCAAGAGCCACACGGATGAGCTTGGCAGGAACATAAGGAAGCAAGAATACAACGAAAAGGCTCCCACTACATGCAATGGCATAAGCTCAGGTGTGTATAGCAGTTTCTACTGAAAACGTAACTTAACTCCCCTTTTTAGAACTTCAAGTGCGTCTGCGGAAGCGTGACTACGATTTTAGTCGTAGCAAGGAGCTCATTAAGCGGGCAGAGAGGCTTCGAGACGCCCGAAAACAAACAGAACAGAAACAGCCAGAGTCCGGAGACGCTTTGGGAGATAAACCTATCCAAGCCAGTGAAGCCGAAGAGCAGCCGGAGCCTGCGACAGAGACACAGGCAAAGTGCGCGGATACGGATAACCACACCGTAGACACTGAAACGTCAGCGGGTTGTGTTATTTATGACTCTACCACTGGAAGAGATGCCGAGCAAAAACCAGCCGTTGATTTCCGCGATAAACTCCTTTTGTCTCCGCTGACCACTGTCGGGAACTTGCCTTTCCGACGCATCTGCAAGGAATTTGGTGCAGACATCACCTGCGGCGAGATGGCCTGCGCTATGCCTCTGGTCAAGGGCCTGGGTCAAGAGTGGGCTTTGACCAAGCGCCACAAAAGCGAGGACGTCTTTGGTGTGCAATTGTGCGGGAACAACCCCAACATGATCGCCCAGGCAGCGCAGGTCATTGCAGAGACGACCCAAGTGAATTTCATAGATCTTAACATTGGTTGTCCGATTGATTTGATTTACCAGCAAGGCGGAGGCAGCGCATTGATGAGGCGCACAAATATCCTGGAGCTTACCGTTCGTAGTTGTGCGGCCCTGTCAGATCGCCTGCCGTTCACCGTCAAAATGCGCACCGGCATCTATGCGGATAAATCCGTTGCGCACGAGCTGCTCCCCTTGGTTGAGGAGTGGGGTGCTTCCGCCGTAACCCTCCACGGGCGATCCAGGGAGCAGCGCTACACCAAGCACGCCAACTGGAGCTACATTGAGGAGTGCGCTGCCAAAGCCAAACGCATGCCAGTGATCGGCAACGGGGACATTCTCAGCTACGAGGACTACGTCGAAAGGCGAAAGCTGGCTCCACACGTCAGCTCAGTGATGATTGGGCGAGGAGCGCTCATTAAGCCATGGATCTTTCAGGAGATAAAGGAGCATAAGGCCTGGGAGCCCTCTTCCGGCCAACGTTACGACTTGTTGCGCAAGTACTGCAACTATGGACTGGAGCATTGGGGGTCGGACACAAAGGGTGTGGAGACGACCCGACGATTTCTCCTCGAGTGGCAGTCGTTCCTGTACCGCTACATACCGGAGGCCCTGCAACAGGCCCCGCCGCAGAAGATCAACTCTCGACCTCAGAAATACCGAGGGCGCGACGAAATGGAGACCCTCATGAGTTCAGGAAACTCCGCCGACTGGGTGAAGCTGAGTGAATCGCTGCTGGGTCGGGTACCCGAAGGCTTTAGTTTCGTGCCAAAGCACAAGGCAAACGCCTTTTAAAATATTTTCTTTCAGTTTCTATAAACACTAATAAAAGTTATAGTTATTAATTAAAGCGTTAAAATTAAATTTTATTCCCTGAATGTGGTAAATTAACTTTTTCGTAACTTTTATTTTTTTTCTGAAGTCCAAGTTGGTATTTGTTTACTTCCAAATTTTTATTTTATTTTTTTAAGCCCTTATTAAATGATTTCTCGATGCAGGATCGATTAACACTTCACAAGCATATGTATCGTTATATCGATATTGAGTGTTACCGTTTTCTTGTTACATACCGATGTTTGAGAAATCGAATATTCGATACGTGTGGCTCTAGTAAATATATACACGCATTAGCAGAACAAGAGAAAGGCTTTCCCTGCTTTTCTCGGCCAGCTGATGTTTTAGACGCCAGACAAGTTGGGGCTGTGCATAAGGAAAACGCCTACGCTGGAAGCCAATTGCCACCGACACATTACATTAAAAAAAATAAAACAAGGCTTTGTGCTGTAACTATCAAATATAAAACCAGCCCGATATATTCTGCTCAAATCGAACTGCTATTCGAAGGAACCTCCCGGCCCCTAGGCCGGATCGGAAAAGTGCATACAAAGTGAACATTGATTTTTAGCCAGTGTCGTGTTCCTCGAGTACCACAAGAACAACAGCGGAAAAATCAACAAGATGGTGCAAAAGTTCCAGTCTCCCGTGAGGGTCTACAAGTATCCCTTCGAGCTGGTTATGAAGGTGTGTATCATTTTTGCATTAGGCGTAGGCGTGGGTTTCGTAACCCACCCCCTTCCTGTGTTTATGAGTGCATTCATAAATATTCAAGGGCGTGATAGTAGGTGCCATTCCCTTGACTATTGTATGTGCCAATGTGCAGCTGTCGAAGTCCGTTCGCATATTGTATTTATTTCGCCAGCAGTCAGCAGCTTTCCTTGTTTTACAAAAGTGCAGAAGATAAATAAAATTAACCTTGAGCAGCACATCCCCTCTCACATTTCCGGAGCTCTCTCCCTTCTGTTGCGCTCCCAGTGAGAAAGAGGAAGATAGAGCATTTGGTTCTCTATACAAAATTCAGTGTACTATCATGAATGGAAACTGCTCTCGCAAAATACATATGTATGTATGTATGTATTATGTATGAACGCTGAGAGATGGGCGGTTTGGTTTAGTTTGTGTTTTGCATTTCGCGATCCGTCCTGCTCAAGTGATACAATAATGATAATGGAGGCCGGAAATGAGCGATTGCGACCAATTTGGACACTAACAATAATCTCAGAGCTGTCGCATAACGGCACTAGAAATATAAAATGGGTGTGTATGTAAATTTGGGGAGGTGACAAAGTCAAACGTAACTTACAAATTTTTTTGTACATAATTTTTAAATTTTCCTATTGTTTCCATGACAGTCATATAATATCTGATCCTTTCTGTTACGTACATACAAACATATATGTATGTATACTAATTCGAATAGAAAGAAGACTATTTGAAAGTTTAAATCAGAAAAAAGTAAAAAAAAAAAACTGAGGGATTAGTTGGGTTTAAAATAAACAGACGGACTCAAAGGTCGAGAATATATATGTACATATGTATGTGCTTTATAGGGTTAAAAATCACTGCTTTGCTAATTTTTAGTAAAATTATTGGGACTTCAATTTTCAGAACGCATAATATGACGAAATATTGACGTTTAAAATAAGAGCCTCAAATTCGTGCTATAATATTGCCCTGTGTGACATATTTACATGCATTGTACATAATATACAAATGTATCTAAAACTTTATGCTCCTGCTGAGGTCAATTGTTATCCCAGTGCTCCTTTGCTTTAAATAATTTAGTGGTCGATGGGAGTAAACACTGGGACAACAAGCTGTTTCTTGGCCAACAGTTTCCCATGACTCTATACACAAGTGGCACAGTCGTCCTTAACTTTTAAATTATATATCATGTCTGGGTTTAATTGTCACTAGGCCGAAGGGCAGCGATCTATAATTCTAACCTTACCCTGTGCATTCTAAAGGACACGCAATTAAGTTGGTGTACTTCCAGTTCATATGAATGTTCCGATTAGGCCGCCATATATAAAGTGTAATAAGGTCAAATTATCGATTCATCAAATTAAATTAATACTCAATTAATCTGTTTTGAAATTGTTTAACTTGCAGGCGTACGAGCGTCGCTTCCCCACATGTCCCCAGATGCCCATCGTGCTGGACTGCGAGATCATAAAGGACGAGACACTGGAGAATGGGGCTAAGCGGAATACTAGCAGGCGCTGCAAGCTGGCGGTGGATGCGCCTTACATCTTTAAGAAGCTGATCGGCGTGGATTTCGTGTTTTTCCTGCAGCACAATTACCTGGATATGGGAAACCGCACGCTGAGCATCGAGGCGGTAAACGAAAGCTTTTCCTCACGCATCGAGATCTTCGAGAGGTGTCGCTACTACTCGCATCCTGACAACTCAGAGTGGACGTGCTTCGATCAGACGGCAACGTTGGACATTAAGAACTTCTTTGGCTTTGAGCATTCCATGGAGAAGATGGGAATGAAGCAGTACACTCAGACGACCCTCAAGGGTAAGGAGATTATTGAGTACTTCATTAGCCAGCTGCGGGAGGAGGGTATCACACATGTGGACCGCTGGACGCCGCCGGCCGACGCTCCCAAGTCACCGGTCCTGGACCCAGCTCCAGATCAGCATCACGACATTATGCTTGACGGTGACTTCATCGCTCGCAGTCTGGGACAACTCACGCCAATGCAGGAGTCCAAGCTGCTTGAGCTGCGAAAAATGCTAGATGGTGTCGATGATCTGGAGCGATTGCCCAGTTATCAGACCATCTTGCGTTTCTTGGCAGCCAGGGACTGGCATGTAAGTCAGGCCTTCGCCATGCTCTGCGATTCGCTCCGCTGGCGTCGGGAGCACCGCATCGACGCCCTGCTGGAGGAGTACACCGCTCCAGCTGTGGTGGTGGAGCACTTTCCGGGCGGCTGGCATCACCACGACAAGGACGGGCGGCCCGTTTACATTCTTCGATTGGGCCACATGGATGTCAAGGGCCTGCTGAAGTCGCTGGGAATGGAAGGACTGCTGCGTTTGGTAAGAATGCCGTCTGCCTGTTTAGTGAATTGCCAAGTGACCTCAATCTGGCTGCTGTCTAGGCTTTGCACATTTGCGAGGAAGGCATACAGAAGATCAACGAGTCCGCGGAACGCCTTGAGAAACCTGTGCTCAACTGGTCCCTGCTCGTTGACTTGGAGGGGCTGTCCATGCGTCACTTGTGGCGACCCGGAATCAAGGCCCTTCTATACATCATCGAGACAGTGGAGCGCAATTACCCAGAGACAATGGGCCGTGTTCTGGTAGTGCGGGCGCCAAGGGTGTTCCCCATAGCCTGGACCATTGTTAGTGCGTTCATTGGTGAGTAGTGGTTGTTGCAATCAATGTTGCATCTCAAAAACATTCCTTGTAGACGAGCACACCCGCTCAAAGTTTCTGTTCTACGGTCCCGACTGCGTGCACATGAGGGATGGCCTGGCGCAGTATCTCGATGAGGAAGTAGTGCCAGATTTCTTGGGTGGACCATGCAAGGTAAGTACCAAAGGGAGGCTTGCGGTTCTGTGGCACGCCTTCGGTGTTGGGACTCCATGACTCGACTGTAGGTTACGTACTTACTCTATATATTGTTATATATTTCCACCTCTCTCTTCCCCTCCGACTCCGGCTCAGTTAGAGGCCCAGCCTGTGTCGCTTGTGGAGCAAGTCAGTCAGAAATACTTTCGCCATTGTTATTTAGCCAAATGCAATTGTGTAAGCAGTTCCTCCAACTCTCGCTCTCTCTATTTTCATCCGTCCTGCTTCCGATCTTTTTTGTCACCAGCAGTGGCGTACGCAGGACTTCATTGGGGGATTTCGTGAGAGGAGTTTGTAACAGCAATACCCTGCCTTCGTACGCCACTGATCCTCTAGCAACCACAAAGAATATATTTGTATCAATAATCGTCAGCTATTGTCTTACTTCCTCGTTTTTGTTCGTCGCTTACACTTTGTTGTTTGTGCGTCTTTTGTGTTTGCGCAATGTGCAATGTCCATGTGAGCTTGTTAGCCCCCAGTTGTGCTCACCGTTCACATCAGTTCTTGCGTCTCCGATCTCTGTTTCACCCCAGAGGCTGTCACATACGTGCTTAGTCCTTGCCGCCGACCCTTGGTTCAGGATCAGCAATTGATCTAAGAAGTGCCAAATTTTCCCACCACCAGACCATGATACATGAGGGCGGACTAGTGCCCAAAACGCTCTACAAGATGAACTCGCTGGAGGAGGATCACGATGACGACGTGGCCGCCGTTGAGTTGCCAGCCACTGCCAGTGCCGCCGAGTCAGTCGGTCCAGCCAAGCGCCTGTCCACAATTATCCAGCATGACCATCACAACCTGTACAAGAGCGTAGAGCTGAAGGCGGGCTTCAGCCACGAGCTTCTTATCCGAAACGAAGACCCAAAGAGCGTCTTGACATGGGACTTTGATGTGATGCGCAACGACTTGCACTTCACGCTCTACCGGGTCACCCAGGAGCTGCCGGAGAAGAATGGTGAGAGATAATTTTTATACGAAACTATGAAAGTATTTATTTTTTATATTATATATTATTTTGTATATTAAGTATTTTTAGTATTTCAATTAACTGGTTTAACGCGCTTTTCTATTAAAGATGCCGCGGTGTCGTACTTCGACCTGCAGGATTTCGTTGAGGGCGTCAACTATTTTCGGGAGGAGCCCACTCTCATTTGCCGACACAAGGAGAGCGTCCAGGGCTCACATGTGATGCACCACAGCGACAGTTATTTAATGCACTGGTTCAGTCCCTCGGGAGCACAGTTGAATGTCTTTTACGAGGTGCTCAGCTCTGTCAACTACAAGGGCTCAATGACAAGCCTGCAATCGGCATTCTCCTCGAACTCGTCGGCGGCCAGCTCTGTCCAAAGTCGATGATATGAGACGAAGGAAGAGGGTGCGGAAAGAGGTGGCGTCGATGGGATGTCTTCTCCATTGGAGGAGCCAATGGAAGCGAATATGCTAACTGGCACGCTGATAGAAAAAAGCGTCAATCTTTCCGACACCCTCGATATATTTTTTTAGGAGGAAAAGTGGCAATCTCATTCTAGTTTATTTTTTTAGTTAATTTAGCTTTTTTGATTTATAAAAATTTTTCAGCCTGCTTAATATATTTTTTAATATTTATAATTATTTTCTTGTACATTTTGGCTTTTCTTGTAGATGAACAGTTCAAAAATTAATTTTTTGAATTGATTTAAGTTTAAAAAAGAATTGTCTAATGTTCTAGGAATTAAAATCATGACTACATTTTCTTAGAATATTAAATGCAAAAGTATATAGGATAACATATATTTTAAAGGAATGAAATTACAATGCAACGCAGCATTCCGACTTTATCACATTATCAGATTTCATTTTCGAATCAACCATCTGACATCAATAATGACTTGTTTGCTAATTGTGCTCATATAATAATATTAGCTAGTAAGAAATTGTGTACCTCTTTGAAAACGTGTTCTTTAAAAAATGCACAACTGATATTTCTGACATTCAGTATTAACGTTTTTTTTATCACATTCACATGTAAAATAATTTCCCTTTTAGGTTGGATTTTCCAATGTCAAGTTAATTTTTGTCATTAGTAAAGTGTTTTTGAGAAATTTAGTCACCCAATATCGTAATTTTGAATATCTGACTGTCAGTTAGGTAAATTTAAACATTAAAACCTTTAACCTTTTATGCGAGTTAAGAAACAACAATTTTTATTATGAATCCTATTAATAAAAAACAGTAAATTGACATTTAAAGAAGCTAGTTAAAAATCTATAAGGCATATGTCTATATAGCCTTATAAAAAGTCGAACTAAAATTGTTCAGAATCCCAGTTTTGCTAGTTTAATTAATTTTTTTTTTCAAATTAATAATTATAGATTTATTCCTATTTATCTTGTCAAATCTACTTTATTCACAAATTCTATCAAATCTACGTTTTTGAAAAAAGTATTTTTCTTTTTGAATTCATCCGGAAATCTTCTTAGGAATAGTTCATAGAGGTTTTAATATTAAAAAATATGCTTTCAAAGAGGTATGCACATATTTATGTATATCCTTGGAAACTTGAAAATTAGTGCAATTCATTCAATAATGTCAGCACTTTGATCTAGGCGGGGATGTCGTAATTTTAAACCTTAATTTAAACCGTCAATTAGTCCATTTTAGCTTTTACATTTATTTAAACAAATTTTAATTTTATATACATAACTTAGCTTTTAAAATTTTTAAACTATTGTCAAATAGGAATTACGCAACATGTTCGCTTTAGTATCAGATGAACGCTAATAATAGGAATTACATAAATATATTATCAAGGACTACGTGTTACCTAATTAGTTTAGACTTTGGAAATAGAGAACATTTGGTTTAAATTCAAAAATTTGCTAAATAAGCAAAATCGTTGTAAACTATTTATAAGATACATGATAATCAATAACGTGACAAGCGAATGTCAATACAAAAAGCCAATAAAAATAGAGAACATTGCATGTTGACTAAGTGTGTAAGTTGTAATAAGAACGCAATCAAATAAAACCAGTGAGATTAATTGTAAATGGATTCATATTGGGAACGGGAGCTACTCAGTTTTTGGTTGCAGATCTACGGGGATAAGGTACCTCCCTAGACCTTCCTGACCTCCCGGAGATTTCCTCACACCTCCTCCAATATCTAAACTTGGATTCATTGCTCCTTAGCTGTATTTGGCTGAGAGGTCACACGAACCCATCAAATAGGCAAAGTTTTTTGGTAGCCACAGCGAAATTTTTACTAATATGTGACATTGAATTTTGTGCAGCAAAGGAGATGGGGCAGGAAACGGAAGTCGGAGGCAGGAGAAGCCAATCGACTTGAGCAAGTGTAGCAAATTGAGAAAAGGAGAAGAAAGGAGACTATTGATCCATTGAAAAAGGATGCTAAAATGCTTTCTCCTTTGCATGGTCATAAACAAAAAAAAAGTAAATGGAAATGGCAATGGAAAACGGCGACCATAATTTATGCGGAAGCTAAAGGGGAAATGCAATGGAAAGGCAAAAAATAAAGAACTCCTGGTAGACCGGGGAATTTGGAATTCCTGGCTGGGACCACCGCTTGTATGAAAATTCCTGGCCGAGTTGTATGAAAATTCCTTGAGGATTCGTGGGGGAATACTTTTAATTCCTTGAGAATCCTACGGGAATCGTGGAGGATTGGATCTGAAGAGTTACAACAAAACCAGCAACAACAGCAGACAAACACGACAAGAAACCAATTTAAATTTCGATAACGCGTAGCGCCGATAAATCAGATGAGGCGTCTCTGCACCCCTGGTCAATTTCATCCAAGTTTCCCTCCATGGTTTGTGTGGTCCGAGCCAAATGTTTACTAGATTTGCTTTTGTTTTTATGTGATAGGAAATGAAATTTATGAGATCCGTAAAAATAGAAGTGAAATCTCCAACTAATCGAGCTGATGGCCGTCGGCCACTTTTTTGAATTTCGCCTCCACTTCAGTAAATGGGCCTATCTTATCGGTGGGCGGATGTAATCCTCCAGAAGGGAAGTCGGAGCCGATCATGAAGTGCGGATAAGCTGGCTAGGCTTATCGCCGGGCTATTGGTCATTGCCGGCCAATTCAGTCAATAATAGTTACGAGTGCCTGGACTTTCAGGCAGTTCGCGCCTGGCGTTTGAAAAGACCACATCACCCCGTTCCCAGTCGCAGAATTGTATTTAGACATGGTTGCATTGAGCACAAAGTAAGTACCGGCCCCCGCGCCCTCAAGCTCCACCAGCAAACACGTATTTAGTGTAATGGCGAGCGCAGAGAACACAGGGGACGACGGCAACGTCGATGGCGGCCAGAGCAACCTGAACCAGTTACTGACCGCTCTGGGCGATTATTACAGCGGCCGCAAGGATGAACAGCCCCCAGTTAATATTCTCGAGGACAAGCGCATCTTTCCGGAGTTCCGAGGTGGACCTTTGGACACGTATCGTCAGCGGGCGAGCTTCTGCTACAAGCGCATGAACGTGCTGCTCGAGGGAGAGGAGCACATCCGCCTTAAGGTAATTATAGTGGGTCGCCGCGTCGATGGGGTCGAAGTACAAACTTCATTGTAAAGTGGTCGCTGCTCCCGACGCTCGTATCAGGAGCTGCACCCTGCCGGCCCCATCTTATCGCACCACCCTGCTTATCAGCGCCTTGAGTGACTAACCTGATTACACGCCTTTCCCTGTGCAGCACAAGGTGTGGCAGTGGATGGAACGCCACCCGGACTTCCAGCGAGAGCCCGAGGCTCCAGGCCTAGAGCGCACCCGGGAGCTGGCCAACAAGAGGCAGCACCTGCTCTGGGAGCAACAGTTCTATGGCGTTAACGAGGTGAGTGGAACACGTCCAAATCGCCAGTTCAAGAAGAAAGTTATCAACTGGCGCACTTTCAGTACCTGGGAACCCCGCACTTGCTGCTGGCATTTGGCCAGGCCATCTTCAGCTATGACTTCAGCACGTCTGTGAAATTTGGCCTGTCCACGGGCATGTTCCCCAGCACTCTGGTCTCAAACGGGTCCGGTCGCCTGGGCAAGTATGTGGCCAAGATCGCCGACAATCGTATCTTGGGTGCCTACGCCCTCACCGAGATCTCGCACGGCACCAATGCACTTGGCATGCGCACCCGCGCCACTTACGACCTGAAGAGGCAGGAGTTTATCATCCACACGCCGGACTTTGAGGCGGCCAAGTGCTGGGTGGGCAACCTGGGCAAGACCTGCACCCATGCGATTGTGTATGCACAGCTGTTTGTGCCGGATGACAAGCACCAGGGATTGCAGGTAAGATTGTTAAATTTTCAAGATAAAATTTTTTGGGATTTCAGTACTAAATTCTTTTTTCACAGGCTTTCCTGGTGCCCATCCGGGACGAGCGTACTTTGCTTCCCTTCCCTGGCGTAACCGTGGGCGATATGGGCGAGAAGATTGGTCTCAACGGCATTGACAACGGGCAAGTCTTCTTCACCTGCTCTCATAGGGAAAACCTTTTCAACTTGAAAGTCTTAATTTCAGTTTTGTGATGTTCAACCAATACCGTATTCCCAAGGCCAATCTCCTCTCAAAAACCGGCGACATCGACGCACAGGGAAACTACACCAGCCAGATTAAGGACGAGCGCAAGCGACTGGGTGCTTCGCTGGGCGCCCTCTCCGTTGGCCGCGTCAACATCACAGCGATCACGTACGTGGCCCTAAGCAAGGCGGTTACTATTGCCACTCGCTACGGAGCGAGCAGGCGGCAGTTTGGGCCTACAAACTCCCCGGCGGAGTGGCCAGTGATCGAGTATCAGTCGCAGCAGTACCGTCTCATTCCGCACTTGGCCACGGCCATTGCTCTGCGTGTTGCTACGCTGTGGATCGGCAAGGAGAATGTCGATCTGACCATGAAGGGTTTTACTGGCGAGGACACTTCGCAGGCGGGTATGGAAATCCACGCCATCTCATCGGCCCTTAAGCCAGTGGCCACCTGGGCAGCTAGGGATGGCATACAAGAGTGCCGTGAGGCATGCGGTGGCCATGGATACTTGAGATCTTCGGGCTTGGGTGACCTGCGAAACGATAACGACGCCAACTGCACCTACGAGGGTGAGAATAACACACTTATCCAGCAGGCCTCAAACTGGCTCATCAGTTTGCGTCGCAACAACGCCGACTTTGTCGCCGTCTCACCTCTGGAAACGGTGTCCTTCCTGCAAAATATGGATGCCCTGCTGCAGAGCAAGGGCCAGGAGCGTACGCCAGCTGAGGCCTTGGATCCCAACAGTGAGTTTTCTACACTAAGAAACTTGAGCACAGGAATCTCCTAATAAAACTACTTTGCCTTGCAGATCTTCTAAAGGCGCTCAACTGGCTTACCGCTTGGCAACTGGAGACCACTGTAAAGCGAGTCGAGCAGCAACAACGCGAGGGCAAGGATGCCTTCGAAACGCGCAACAACATACAGGTCTTTGCGGCCCAAAAGCTGTCTATAATCTATGGCGAGGTGAGTTGTTTGCCAGCCCAGCATGTACTCTTATTAATTAAATTATTTTTTAAATTTAAATCTTTAGCGAACCATTTATTATGTGTTCCATAAGTTCGTGAGCAACTTGCCCGCCTCGGCCGAAAAGGAGGTGCTGCAGCAAGTGCTCTCGTTCTACGGAGCGCATCTGGTCACAAGGTATTCGGCCATTTTCTACCAGGGCGGCTACTTCCGTGACAATTCGCATCTGGGATTGTATGAGCAGGGCATCTTGGGTCTGCTGTCTGTCCTCAAGGATGAGGCCATTGCCCTGGTGGACGCAATTGCTCCCACTGATTTCATTCTGAACTCGCCCCTGGGTATGAGCGATGGCAATGTAAGTACTGGAAGACTCTGACAATCATATGTGTATATATTTTACTAGCTAACATATCTGAATGCTTATTTGTATTCCCTGCAGGTTTACCAGCATCTGCAGCGTACGATTGTGTCGACCCCGGGTGTCTACGAACGCCCCCATTGGTGGCGGGATGTTACCTACAAGGATTACCTGAAGCGCGCCAAGTTGTAGAGATGCAATTATATGAATATGTTCATAAAGATTACCTTGTTATCGCTGTACATTTAAATGATATTAAGGTACCATCAATTATAAAATGTGCTTAAATAATTAGTGACATTTTTACCTGAAAATATTTAAGAATGCTCTAATGCTTAACATTCCAGCTTCATTGAAATGAGGCGCAGGATCAGCCTTTTATAGTTTGTACCTAATTTTGAAAGGTGATTTAAGCTTAAAATACTCCCAACTTCACAGATATTGTTGCACGTATTATATAGCGATGATTAATAAAAACTTTGTATTTTTTTTTACTTGTAATGGATCATTAAGGGAGTAATGCTAGAAACGGAGAGACGGACATGACTAGCTTGTTTGGGCTGTTAATGTTGATAGAGATAGAGATACATATGTATATATGCTTTGTAAGGTAGGAACCGTCTCCTTTGCGTTGCAAACTTCTAAATATAATTATAACATCCTGCAAGCAAAGTAAAAATAAAATATCTTTGGTCAAAAGCTGTTTTACTTTGGTATTGTTTTTTGTTATACGTATGTATATACAAATTCCATAAGGAAGGCTCCCAATTAAAACACACTGTGATTAGTTTGTGCATTGTTTACACGCTGTCTTTCAAGCGATAGTTTTACATGTACAAATTTTGGTTACGTACTTAAGTCTAGATAAGATCACAGTCTGCAATTGTCATTAATGTTGTTCCGCTGAACAAGCTACACTCACATACACAACAGATAAATTGTTTGCTAATTTAAATAATAGAGAACAAAAGAAAATAAATATAACAATTTGCTAAGATCGGAGTGGCGTGCCGCCACGTGTCAGGGAATAGATCCAGATCCGGACTCGTAGAATTCTGGCATTTGTGCGCTTTGCGACAAGTGGGGACTTTGCAGCTGGGCCAGGCGCTCGCCGGCTTCGCTCTCCGTCTGGATCAGCATGGGTATCTGCTGAGGTAGGTCGCTGGTGGCCCACAAGTACAGATCCAAGGTCTTTTCCGTGCAGTCAGCTATAAAGCGCACAAAGGGCCGTATGTCGCCCTCGTTGGCCAGCTTGAGGAAATGGTAGTACTTGCTGCGTTGCTGCTTTGGAATTATAACGGGCGGGTAGCCAGCTCGCATCAGAAGCGTGTTCATCAACAGACGCGAGGTGCGTCCATTGCCATCAATGAAGGGATGTATGTGGACGAGTTTGTAGTGGGCTAAAGCAGCATAGCTTGGGAGGGAAAAACAATTTTGTTACACGGAGAGGGACACTTTGCCACACTTACTTGACGGGATGTAAACTGCTGCTATGCTCCGAGTTCAGCCAGCGCTCGAAACGCTGCATAAGAAGTGCCAGATCTCCCGGACCTGGGGGCACGTGGCCCCCGACATACACCTGATTACGCCGGAATTCTCCGCCTTCAATGGGATCCACATGTCCCAGAACTCGGCGATGTAGCTCGAGGATATCCTTGATGGTGATTTCCATTCTAAGAGAAATGTCCAAAATCATTCATTGAATCTATATAATTATAAACAAACTTACTTTTGAACAAGGCTGGCATTTATATACTTCATGGCCAGATCCATACCAAGGATCTCATTATGCTCATCGATTGACTTGCCATCGACAGCCATTCGCGTCTCGAGGATGGATCGGGTTTGGGCCAGCGTCATAGTGTTGCCCTCGATGCCCACTGAGTGATAGATATGCTGGAAGTAAGCTTCTTTTTTGGCCCTCCTCAGGGCAGCGCTGGACTCGTGAATGGCGGAGAGGGCGTCCCGCTTGAAGTCCAGTGACTCAAGTCGACGTTCGTCAAGCGTCTGTACTACGTCCGCCGTGCGCTGCCGGTTCGCCAGTGCTTCGGTGTTGCTCGGATTGATGGTTAGGGCCTGGAAGTAGAACTGATCCGCCAAGACAATGTTGCGCTGGTTGTGCTCTAGGAACTCTCCGTAGCGCAGAAGAACCTCGGGGTGTCGGGGGGCCAGAGCTAGTGCGTGCTCAAACAGGCGGGCCGCCTTGTCATCCTTGCCCGCCAGGTACATGTCCTGGGCCAGTCGAAGAGCTCCCAACGCCTCATTGATGTTTGTCTGCTCCGCCTCCGTGAAGGTGGCACCGACGCTGTCGCTGACGCTCTTATCGTAAAACTCTTTGAAGGCATCAAGTTCTTCCACGGAGTACAGGGCGAACTCGTCGCGCGTTTGCAAGTAGTGGGCGGATGGCAGGTGGTGCAGCTGGCGTAGTCTCAAGCCCAGATTCGAGGAAGTCAGGGCATGCAAGGAGATGGCCGCTAAGCTGCCGGCAATGAAGAACAGGACCAGACGGAAAGGATTGGTCTGCCTCGCAGCCCTCACTGGCTGTGGATGCTCCTCTTGCTGCTGCTCCTTGATATTCGGGCCCCCCATGCCGACGTGGCTTCTGCCAGTGTCTGATAAACGCGATTTGTATATACTTTGGACGTCAGGTACACATGGTACGGCGGAATCAAACGCTGACAACCTGTGGACTACTTATTTTTGCCAATTTCTTTTGCTTGCCATGCTAAAAATCACCAAAAACCACGTATTAGTGGTGCTATCGATGTTTACAAAGAGGCGATACATCGAAAGGAACCGTTAAGAAATATCGATAAATTTGAAGAAGGTTTGAAACTTTGATCGGAACGTTAACGTTATACAACAACCTGAAGTGATCCAAAAACGTAATTTTTTCATTCATTAAATTGTATGGATGATGATGCGATCACACACGTCCGCCGTTAACATGCGCTCATCGATCGAAAGCGGAGCAAGTGATCGATGTACCCAAATCAGCAGCGCTCCTCTCTTCCTCTCTGTCTCTCTCTGATTCAAATTAGCTAGGAACCGGAAATAGCTCCTATATTCAAATACGTTGACATTTCTTGAATAATTGTGAACTTTCAACCTTTGGCGCAAATAATTATTCTTTTAAAATGGTGCCCTCAAGCGTAATGGGCCTGGTGAGAGTTTGTCGGAGAGGCTCTTGAAAAACTTGAGTTCTGGGCACGGGGATTTCCATGGCGGAGAATGGAGTTTAGATATTGTGCATAGTCATCTTGCGGTCGACTGCTAATTAGCCTAGCACCCAAAATCGTTCAATTAATGAAGTTTCAATTTCTTAGAATATTGAAATGCCAAGAGCTTAAGGTCACGTCATTTGCATATTTCGTACAAAAAATGCCTTGAGTCACAGCAAGAAAGCAATTGCCGAAACACCCCCTAGCGAATGCATCGTCCTCCTACATTCAAACGTGTAACACAAGGCGCTATTTATCACTGTAGCTCATGAGATCACGCAATTGTTTATTATTTTGATCTGAGTGGAACCGAGACCATAGGCGATCGGAGATCCGGTGACCGGCTTGTGAATCACCTGCGGATACTATGAGGTCATTGAGAAATCTGGTTATCAGTCGAAAGCCGGTGTCTGTGGGTCATGACGTAGCCAGTGATCTCCGCCGATATTCTATTTTTTGGCAATTCCCATTTACGATCTGCTTCTGTGCTGTTCAAGTGATAACGACTCCTCTTCAGTGTGTTTATGCGATGCCCACTTTCATGAAATGCTGCTTTGACTATAAAATTCTAACGAATCAAATGTCTTAGATCCGTTCATTTGAATTTATTTTGAGAATACTCACATATTCACCGCATGAACATTGTGAGTCTCTCCCCACCAGTTGATCTGGCTCTGTACAATCTCCTCATAAAAGCTTCGTGCTGAGCGATCGCCTGTCAGTTGCTGTTCGGCAGCGCCACGAGGCGCAACGGTTTTTCTTCCTTCGGAATACATCGACGTTTGTAGTGAGTGAAGTGTCCTGAGCCAAATCCAATTAAAACTGGCCTGCAAAATACAAGATTCCAAATTCCCCGTGAATAGTGACAAGTGAATAGCGGTGTAAGTGATTGGAATAGTTCGGTTCTTTGATAATTATGTGTCAAGAACAAACCGAAATGATTTGAGAAAAAATTTATAAATAACCTGCAACAGCCTGCAGTGGCCACACAAATGTGTTCCAGAAATAAAGAATACTAAATTGGGAGAACTCGTGTAACTCATGTACCAAAAGGTGTTGATGTTGACTTTTTAGAATTTGAGAGCCAAAGGAAATGTGTGATCTTACTGAGGGTCGGGTCCCAGAAAATTACACGTCGCCAAGACCATGGGACTTATCAACAGACACCGGATGGAAAGGGAATTCGGGGTCACCTAAGGTTAATGGTTGACAAAAAAAGAAACAAATAAGACCAAAATTGAACAGTGAGCCTCAAATTAAAGTCGTTTTGTCATGGGCTGGACCGGGTAGTATGCGCATTATCTCTTGATTAACCTTTGACGACCCATAGTCCGGAGCTGGTGCGATAATCCCCTGATACAGCCTGAACTAGATTCCACATCGCCAGTTATCAGCACCGAAAATTCTCGTACTTGGGCACAAAAAATAATTTCAGTTTTCTGCGAAGCACTGTTCCAAGTCTAGTATTTACTATTTATGAATGACACAGTTTCTGTTTGCTCAGCAGATATTCCGGCATGAAGGCTCTGGGAGTGTGCGCCCTGCTGCTGGCGGTCGCCAGCTGCCAGGGCTATGGCGGTGGCTATCAGAGGTCCAGCTACAGCTCCAGCTCCAGTTCATCTTCATCTTACGGCAGTGGACAAACCTCAGCAGTGCCGCAGATCAACCAATGGGGCTACGCTCACTTCAACGAGGTCCGCGAACTGGCTAATCAACTGAAGCAGAAATTTAACTCCCTTTCTCAGGGATCGTCTAACTTTGGCTATACATCAAGTTGGAATCGTAAGTAGCTTTGAGAATTAAAAAATATATTTTTAAGATTAAGGAAAAATATTCTATGATTATTAAATTCAAATTCTAGCACCTTTTCGGGATTAATATGTTTCTTACTATATTAAAATTAAAATATTTGTATAAATATATCTGAGGATATCAAAAAATCCTTATAAGTCATTTTTATAACGTTTTTAAATATGATAATTAAAAATAGCAACTATTTTTTACAATTTAATTGTATACACAAAGTTTTCAGTGTATGTTTACTTAAGTTTACAACCGATTAATAATTCTCTAGGACCATTTCTCTAAGTTGTAACCAATGTTTCCTTTCCAGCTGATATTTTGAAAATTAGCGGAAAGAGCGGGAGCCAGCTAGATGCTGTCACCTCGGAGATCAGCCAACAGTTGGTGACAGACATGCGCCAGGGCATCACCAATTACAACACCATTCGACAGCCCAACTTCTTCGAAGCAAAGGCTGCCGAGCTGCTGGAGCGTTTCGCTGGAGGAGAGAGCGCCAGCCTGCAGCAGGCTGTGGACCTGGGTCCCTTCCAGCCAGTGGACTTGAGTGGTTTCGACGAGGTCAAAAACTACGCCTACCCCGCTGAAGTGAAGGTGATCGATGGAAAGACCTATGTCGTACACCGTAACTGCACAGAGGCCACCAAGTTGTCCGGCTACGGTGGCTCGGCCCAATTGAACCAGGGATTCCTTGGACAGGGCCAGACATCAATTCCGCTCGGCAGCACCACAACGACTATAACGCGAAAGAAAACCATCCACGACTGGGTCCGGGAGAACATGGAGCCGTCCGTGATTGGCTACAACTCAGTTGTAAATGTAGGCGGGCAGGCGGACAGCCGATCATATAGCTCGCCCATATCCAGTCCCAGTTCCTTCGGACAGACAAGCTCCTCGTCGCCCGGAGCCAGCTCCACACTATTCATTCGAAGCTTTAATAAGACGATTACAACACATCCGGATGGAACTAGCTCAGTAGGTGGCTCCGAGTCGCAGCAGCGCTGGCAAGACGGAAAATTGGTGTTCGACCAGCAGGTGCCCTTCGGGCAGACAACGGTGCCGAGGGATGAGCAGTGGAAGCGCGAAGAGCGTGAACGCCTCTTCTGGTATCTAACTACGCCCCAACGACTTGAGGACTGGCAGCGCCAGCAGGAGGATCGCCTGCTGGGAGTTGTCGAGCGTTACAAGATTACTCTGCCTATGCTCGAGGAATTCCACCGTCGTGAGCTGGCCCGCTTCCAGGCTTTGATGGGACAGTACCAATCGCAGGTTCAAGACGCCAGCGCATGGCAGAGACAAGAGCGCAGTCGCCTGGATTGGCTCATCCACCAGAATGGGTTTTCGGCTCAAGACATCGAGCGCTGGCAGAACGAAAACGACCGTAAGTTAGCCCAAGCGGCTCAGCAACACGGCATCAGCAAGGATCAGCTTCAGCAGTGGCAGCGGGAGGAGCTGCAACGATTGCACATCCACTTCAACCAGATTAATCAGTCGTTGGCGCCGCAGGTCCCAATTGTACCATCTCAGAACACATACACCTACCCCTCCTCCAGTTCCCTGACCGAGGATTATACCAAGGAGCAACAGCGCCTGGAAGAGCTGATTCGGCAGCACAACGCGACGATCGCCGCTCTGCAAAATTCTATCAGGACCGACCAGCAGCGACTGAAGGATCTCTCGATTAAGTACCAGGGCGATATGCAAAGCCAGACTCAGTGGTTGCGCGGGGAGGTGGCTCGAATCGGAGACCTGATCAAGGACCAAAACGAGCAGGTGTCGAAAATTACCGCCTGGCAGAGCTCGGAGCGTTCTCGTCTGGAGAGCATCCTGCGTCAGCATCGCGGCTCTGTGGGAGAACTGCAGCAGCAAATAAACCAAGATCGCTCTTACCTTCAGAACCTGGCCACCAAGTACCGAGTTAGCGTGGAGGAGCTGGAGAAATGGCAGCACGAGGAGCTGCAGCGCCTTCAGGTAAATGGTCAAAAGCAGCTGGAGGGTCACATTAAGGACTGGCAGGTCAGCGTGAGCACCAACCTTCGCGACATCGTGGGACAGAACCAGCTGACCATTGAGGAGTTCCAGAACTCCATCATTAACGATCGCAGCCGCCTGGAGCAGATGGCGCGCATGTACAAGGTGAAGGTGGAAGAGATCGAGCAGTGGATCAAGAGCGAGCTTAAGAAGTTCCAGTCGGAGGGTCTTCTCAAGGAGGTGGAGCAGGAGCTGGTTTTGTGGCAGCAGAAGGAGCGAGAGCGCCTGCAGGCCATCGTGCAGCAGAATTCGCTGACCGTAGACCAGCTGGAGGTCAAGATTAAGAACGACCAAGATCACTTCTTCAAGCTGGCCGACAAGTACAAAATCCGCGTCGAGGATATCCAGGACTGGCTGAAGCAAGAGTTACTGCGGCTGCAGAGCGAGGGCCTTGTCAAGGCGGAGTCCTTGAAGGACTGGCAGCAGGCCGAGCGTGCACAAATCTCCTTGCTGGTGCAGCAAAACAAATACTCGCTCGAGGAATTGGAGCGCAAGCTGCTGGCTGATCGGGCCCGCTTGCAGGACCTGTCCGGCACCTACAACGTTAAGGTGTCCGAAATCGAGCAATGGATTAAGTCGGAGGGCGATCGCCTCCAGCGCGAGGGTCAGTTGAGAATGGAAACTCAGCTGAACAACTGGCAGAAAATCGAGCGTCAGCGCCTGCTAGACCTAATTAACAAAAATAACTTGTCCATCGAGGAGATCGAGGCTAAGGTCGGCAAGGACCAGACGCACCTCTACAGCCTGGCCCAACAGCACCAGGTGCGCGTTGAGGAGATAGAGCAATGGATCAAGCAGCAAATTCAGAAGTTACAGGACCAGGGTTTAATTGAGATGCAAAAGCTAAAGAACTGGCAGCTGGAGTGGCGCGGTAATCTCACCAACATGGTGCAGGATCGCGACTTCACCGTCGAGGAGTTCCACAAGTGGCTGCTCAAGGATCGCGCCCAACTCCAGAGCCTGGCCATGCAGCACAACGTGCAGATTGAGGAGATCGAAACGTTTGTCAAGAAGGAGGAGCAGCGTTTTATTGGCATGGGTCTGTTGAAGCCCAGCGAGAAGCTGACCAACTGGCAGGAGGTTGAGCGCCTGCATCTCAAGAATCTGGCACAGCAGCAGTACAAGTCCACAGAACAGCTTGAAGCCCGTCTTCGTCAAGATCGTGAGCTTTTGGAGCGCCTCGCCCGCCAGTACAGCGTCCAGGTGGAGGAAATCGAGAGCTGGATGAAGCAAGAGCTGGCGCGCATGCGTGACGAGGGCCAGCTGCAGATCGACAACCTCACCTCCTGGCAGTTGGCTGAACGTGAGCGTCTGGAGGCCCTCATCAAGCAGAACAAGCAGTGGAGTGCCGAGGACTTAAAGGCCGAGCTGGAGAAGGATCGCGAGCACATGCAGACCATGGCCTTCCAATACCACACCTCCGTCGAGGAGATAGAGCGCTGGCTCCAGACTGAGATCGAGCGCTTGAAGCAGCAGGGAAAACTTAACATCGAGCAGCTAACCGCCTGGCAACGTACCGAGCAGCAGCGAATCCTGTCACTGCTCCAGCAGCACTCCAACATCACCCTGGAGCAGTTCCAGGCCAAGGTGGGTACTAAAATGTACCTATATTTTAAGTAATGAAAATATCGACAAATTGTTTCTTTTCAATTTAAGGTACACAACGATCGTCGCTTCCTGATAAGGCTTGCCGGTCAGCACCACGTGAGTGTTGTGGAGGTGGAGAATTATGTAAACCAGGTGATCGAGGACTTGCGCAAGAAGGGCCAGTTTGAGATCGAGCAACTGCAGACTTGGCAGATAGTGGAGCGCGACTACATCAAGAGTCTGATCGCCGAGTACAAGAACGGGCTGTCCACGGCTGAGTACGAGCAAAAGCTCCTGGCGGACCGCGCACATCTCAACCAGCTGGCGGATCAGTATCGCTTGAATGTGGAGCAGATCGAGGAATGGATGATTGCTGAGCTGAAACGTCTCAGGGGCAACACAGAGGAGTCTCTGAAGAGCCTCAGCGCCTGGCAAGTGTCTGAGTTGGAGCGCCTGCAGAACTTGGTTAAACAGCAAAATCACCTAACTTTTGTCGAGTTTGAAATGGAGCTGAACCAGGAGCGCGACCGACTGCAGAAACTGGCCACTCAGTACTCGGTCAACGTGGCCGAGATTGAAGAGTGGCTGCGCCAGCAACTTATTAGCCTGCGTTCCACCGGTCAGGCCAAGGTAGAGAACCTGTCCAAGTGGCAGGTGGAGGAACAGCAGCGCCTAATCGAGCTCCTTTTGAAAAAGCAGCAGGAGCTGCCATACGAACAGGTGGAGCGCGAACTAACCCAGGACCACGCCCGTCTAGAGAGTCTTTCGCAGACGCACCACGTGGGCATCGATCAGGTTGAGAATTGGCTACGTGAAGAACTGCGGCGCCTGCAGAGCTCTGGCCTGGTCCAGTTCGAGCAGCAGACTCAATGGCAGCAGAAGATCAGCAACGGATTCAACGACTGGCTGCAGCAGCAGCGCAACGGGGCCAGCTATCAGGAGTTTGTGGACTTCCTCAAGCGCGACAAGCAGCGCCTGGACAGCATCGCGTCCGACTACCACGTGACTGTGGAGCAGGTGGAGAAATGGGTAAGCTTTGACCCTTGTTTTCTCTTTGTTGTCAAGCTAAGTCGGCAATTGTAAACCAAGTGTAATTTTCATTGATTTTGGAATATGTTTACTAATGTTTATCCTTGCTTTACAGGTTCAAAAGGAGGCAGCTCGCCTCTCGGTCATCGGGGTGATCGACCGTCCACAAGGCAACGTAAAGTATGAGGAAATTGTCAACATCTGGGATGAGAAACCTGCGACTGTTTGGAAGCAGGATCTGGTAACGCGCCTGCGTACTATTGCCCAACGCCGTCCCCTGACCAAGGTAGAGTTCGAGAGCTACCTGATCCGCAACAAGCCGATCTTCGAGGAAATTGCTCGTCAATATCATGTTACTATCGAAGACATCCACCTATGGCTGGACCAGACCGCCCAAAAAGAGGGCCTGGTATCGACGGAATGGCAATCTAAGGAAAGATTACATATCGAGGATCTGATAGTTCAGCAACAGCGGAAGCAGCAAAAGTGGACCATCGATGAATTGAAGCTCCATCTGAACAACGACCAACGTCACCTGCAAGACGCTGTCGTTCAGTACCATGTGACCATCGAAGAACTGAAGGCCTGGTACACGGATGAGCTTAATCGGCTGTTGGCGCAGCGCAGGATCGACCAAGGGTTCGGTCTCTCTTGGCAGACTATTGAACTGGAGCAGATCTACAAAGCGGTTTTGAACAACCCGAGCATTGGTCGCCAGGGTCTTGAGCAGCTTTTGTTCAGCGACAGCCAGGCTCGTGCCGCGCACTACGGCATCACCGTCGAGGAGTTGCGCCTGTTCATTCAGGAGCAGCTGCGACGCCTCTCTAATTTGGGTCTCTTCGTGGACACTGGTCGGCAGGCCAGTAAATGGCAGGATCAGGAGAGGAAGCGATTGCGTGAAGTGGCCACCGGCGTGGTTATCACCGAGAAGGAACTACTCGAGTTCATCTCGCAGGATACGGCCTTCCAAACACAGCTGGCCCAGCTTTACCAGGTCGGCCTTGTCCAACTGGCGCCCGTGCAGCGAATTTTTGTCGGGAACATGGTGCGCGAACAGCTTTTGGAGGTGCGTCGCCTGAACAACTTGACCTCGTGGCAGCAGCGGGAACGTGACCGCCTGTACGAATTCATTGGCACCCAGAACATGACTCAAACCCAGCTCAGGAGTTGGCAGAGTCAGGATGGACAGTTGCTGCAGGACTTCGCCCAGAAGTACGATATCTCGGTGCAGCAGCTCAAAGAGTGGCAGAAGCAAGAGCTTGAGCGAATCAACCTGGTAGCACGCTACTACGGTATGACCCAGAGCGATCTGCAGAAATTCCGCGAGGGTGAGCTTCGGCACCTGGCCTATATCAATCATCGTCAACTCATGTCTGCAGCCGAGGCTCAGAACTGGGAAAAGCGTCACCAGTGGACACTGGGGCGCCTGCAGAGTCGCTACGGAAAGTTCGGCCAAGAGCTGGTCGTTTGGCGCCGCACCCTGTTCCTGCTGAGCCAAGGCCTTATTGACCTGCCCTCGGGCGGCAGTGCTGATGGCGGCTATGTGGTGGATCCGGGCAGCACCAATGCCACCGCCCACTACAAGCCGATCTTCTCAAAGGACCGCGGAGATCAGCCGCCACATACGTACGAGGAGAACTACGACGAGGGCGATGAGCCAGGCTTGGAGGGCGAGACAAAGGCACCGCCCCTACCACGTCCCCAGCCCCCTCGCCCATCCCCCTATGTGAGCACGCCTACTCCTCCCTTGCCTTACAGCCGCGGAGGACCTTCAGGCGGATACGAGTACCGCCGTCAGGACTACACCTTCAATGTTCCCGTGGGCACAGCATCGGCGTCGGCCAGCGGGGGTCCAACTGGATCCTCGGCCAGTGCCAGCGCGTCTCTGGGAAAATGGAGTCGGGCGTCGGGAGATGAGCCATCGCAGCAGGTAGAGGATCTCGGTCAGCAGCAGCAGGAGGAGATTGGTTGGAACGCAAACCTGGAGGATCTTGGCCAACAGCAACAGGTAGAAGAATCTGACTGGGACCCGCAGCAGCAATCGGAAGACCTTGGTCAGCAACAGGTTCAGGTCGAAGACCTAAGCGGTGATCATTTTGGACCGGCACAAGGACAGGCCAACACCAGGGGTCAGCTTCAAGCGCAGCCGGCGAAGGTAAGCTTTCCATTAAGGCACAATAAAAGCCCCCACTAAATGGTTAATCTCCAACAGCAGGAGGAGGTGGAAGCCGCCGCAGAGCCCTCGTTCTGGGAGAAACTGAAGGGAAAACTCGGCTAGAGAGGAAACTAATCAACTGCCAAATAGCTACGGGCTCAGGCTCGTCAGAGCTAAAATTATATAGTTTAGAATGTTTCTTACTTAACTAGAAAAACTCGCATTCAAGCTTAAATCTTTTAAATGTTTACAAATGTTTCTTTAGTTACTTATTTAAGTAAATAAATGAGACTTTAAATGTCCCATGTGTTCCTGAAATTTAACCGATTTTATTTTAATAAGAAGCTTCATTTTAAGAGAGCGTTTTGGGAGTTTTGGGAGAGATACATACTCTACTAGTACCCTTTCTGAATGCCTTTCGTGACGGAAATCCTTGCTCTAAAGATAAATAAATAATCAAATGACTGTTAAAATTAAAAATGAAAATTATAAAAAAAAAAAA